>JAUPFN010000027.1:17007315-17294815 GCA_036924255.1 Apodemia mormo | reverse complement strand
AAAATCTAAATGTATCGGGAAACAATGAATCACTTCTTATCGTAAACATGTTATGAGTCATAAATCCTAGTACACGCTACTTTAACCTTATGCCATATCTCACAAAGTCCATTATGGCATAGCCCAGGTCAACTATTTGTTTGTCAATAGGAGTAGCTATCTCTTTCTTTTATTTCTAGATCTCTCCAGCGCTCCAACTCTATGTTTCTAGATTATTCGTAACAGTATCTTACTTATGAATCGCATAGCTAAATGTTTAATAATAACGACATAACAAGGGATCTACCGAACGCATTTATTTCTAAATTAGCTCGGCGCAGCCTTAAGCTACAGCAAGTTATGATTGTTGCAGATGATCAGATTGTTGGTCAAGAAGAACGTGATCCCGGATAAAGACGCTAACACTGTTTTCCGGGTAAGTATATTCTTACAGCCTATACAGGATTACTTTTAAAAGTCAGGCCAAATTATAAATTAGGAACTAAATATTGAATTGAAATTGTGTTTTAATTATTACTAGATGACCCGGCAAAGGTTGTTTTGCTAAATATAATAGTATATCTATGCCATATAATGGATGTTAATATACACATAAACCTTCCTCTTGAATCACTCTATCTATTAAAGAAAACCGCATCAAAATCCGTTGCGTAGTTTTAAAGATCTGAGCGTACATAGGGACAAACAGAGAAAGCGACTTTGTTTTATACTATGTATTGATTGTATAATTATTAGAAGATAATATAAAAATATTCGTTTAAAATTTCCCTCTGAATTTATGAATTCGATGCACCGAGTCTTGTGAGTGAACTCTGTAATGCTGGCAGTGTGTAATTTTACATTTACCTATAATTGTGATGGTAAATATTATGTAATCTGTTGTTCCAAGTACCTACATTTTTCCTGGTCATTTTAATTTGGTTGTAGACACTAAGATATTTTACTTCGAATTTGGCGTAATTGAAGTTGTATCCGTGCGTTTTATTTTTTGTGTCGGATAAAAAAGAAATAAGAACTTTTTAAATTATTTTTTTTATTAAATCGAACATATTATTGATTCAGAAGAGCCTTTTGAAAATTTGGTCGGATCTTTAAAAGTAATCTATACATATAATAAAACAGTAACGAAACCAAATCTGTACTAGAAGTATTTCTTTAAAAAAAAATTGTTACGTATTGTGTGTAGGACATAAAACCCAAAACGATAGAAATTGAATTTTTTGTCTGTTTGTCTGTCTGTTCGCTTTTCACGCAAAAACTACTGAACGGATTTTTACTGAATTTTGTGTAATAATAGCTTATTACCCGGGTCAACATTTAGGATACCTTTTACCGCAGGAAAATCTTCCGTTCCCACAGGAAAATACAATTACTGGTTCAGTAAGTTCAAACAAAAATTTAAATGACATAATAATTACTTATTACCAGAGCCATAATAATATACACGAAACCCTTTAATGAGCCACATCTTTAATTAGTTTTTTTAAATATTTCACATTTCGGGTCAACATATAGGCTACATATTATCACGCTATCACCTACGGGGGAGGAGCTGTGCGGAGTAAACGAAGTCCGCGCGGACGAAGTCGCGGGCAACAGCTAGTCGCGTATAAAATTGCTCCTTTCAGGAATGTACTTTTAGGTCACCTTGAAGGTTAGCAGGAAACAAAGCTTGGCTTATTTGGTTGTTCATATTTCATACCGCCCGGTTGGTCGAGTGGTTAGCGACCCTGACTACGCAATCGACGGGGCTCGGGTTCTATACCCGACGGGGACAAGCATTTGTATTATGAGCATTAATGTTTGTATTTCCGGGTTTGGGTGTTTATAAAATATATTCCAGTATATGTATTTCTATGTATTAGTATCGTTGACTAACGCTCATAACACAAGCAAATAATTTGCTTACTTTGGGGTTAGATCAGTAAGTGAAATTTGTCCCGTGAATATTTATTTATTTATATTATAACAAGGCGTAAAATAACTCTTTCCGATCCGAAAGAGGCATATACATAATTTTTAGGGTTTCGAAGTAACTAAGAACCCTTATAGTTTCGCTATGTCCGAGATCCTTTTTTCTAGAAAGCTGAAATTTGGCACGAATGATATGTATATTATTCGTGCCAAATTTCAGCTTTCTAGTCGCCTCTGTGGTCTAGCGGTCCAGCGTTGGCGTTGACCACATGAGGTCTCGGGTTCGATTCCCGGGTCGGGCACATAAAAAAAAATGTTTTTTCAATTTTCTGATAAACACAAAGTTGCCCGGGATTTAAAAGTGCCCGGTTGGCGATAGGCTTGCCACCTATCACATTTGTGGGACCAAGTATCTTCGGCTAATCGTGGGTGCACTTGTTGTACCTCTGCCTACCTCTTCGGGGATATGGGCGTGAAGATACTTTTTAATATACATATTAATAACGACAACAATGTTTGACATAAAATCTTGGAAAATATTTTTTTTTAGGGTAGCTCCCCTATATGTAAAGTTGTTAAAGGGGATGTTAATTTTTTTTCTCACGTACCCCATCATGTGGGGTATCGTTGGATAGGCTATTAAAAATATTTTGGCTTTGTGAAAACAAGTTTTCGATTAAGGGATTCATAAGATAGCAAACAAGCAGCTGGGTCTCTTAATGAAAAAGACAACCATGTCTATTGACACCAAAGATGTTAATGGTGCGTTGCTATTTTGTGGCGTGGTTTGAATGCCACATACATAAGTTTACCAGCTGCCCTACCCTCAAACCGGAGCACGACAGTGACAAGCATTGACGCTGTTGTGGCAGGAACACAATTGTATCAGACCCGGGTAATATCATACAGAACTCTACCACCTAGTACCCACGATGGTAGTGATATGTTCATTTAATTTTTTTAATGTCATTGACATTATTAACTCCTCACCCCCAAGAAAAATCCTTATAAAACTTCATTATACTAAAGTAGTCTGTATTTTTAGTAGTGGAAGGTTAAAAACCAAACGGGGGTTTTTTATATCATAAGATAGCAAACAAGCAGATGGGTCTCCTGATGGAAAGAGTCAACCATCGCCTATAGACGCCAAAAATGTTAATGATGCGTTGCTATCTTGTGGCGAGGTCTAATACCACATGTATAAGTTTACCGGCTACCTTACCCTGCAAACCGGAACACGACAATGACAAGCAGTGACGCTATTGTGGCAGGAATAGATAAGGCGGTGGTACTCAGATCCGGGCGAGACAATGCAGAACTCTACCACCTAGTAGTCACGATGGTAGTGACTCGCATAGCCAATCGGTCGCCTTTTACGACCTGCCTGGCAGAACGGCAATTGGCCTATTCTTCAAAGGAGCCCGGGACCAACACGGGGAAAAATGCGACACTTAGCGTCATGTTTTCACAATTGTCACAATTGAACTCCATCGAGAATCGGTACGGCGCTTAAGTGTCCCACTGGGTGTTGATGGGTTCAAAAATAATAAAGAAGTGTTTTTATAAATATAAAAACAAAAAAATGTGGTATTTTGAAATCCTCTTATTTAACCGCCATTTATATATTTGTCCTCGGATTTTTAACTATCTCCTTTTCCCCGTGTTGGTTCCGGGCTTCTTTGAAGAATAGACCAACTGCCGTTCTGCCAGGCAGGTCGTAAAAGGCGACCGATTGGCTATGCGAGTCACTACCATCGTGACTACTAGGTGGTAGAGTTCTGCACTGTCTCGCCCGGATCTGAGTACCACCGCCTTATCTATTCCTGCCACAATAGCGTCACTGCTTGTCACTGTCGTGTTCCGGTTTGGAGGGTAAGGTAGCCGGTAAACTTATGCATGTGGCATTAGACCTCGCCACAAGAAAGCAACGCACCATTAACATCTTTGGTGTCTATAGGCGATGGTTGACTCTTACCATCAGGAGACCCATCTGCTTGTTTGCTATCTTATAATATAAAAAAAACCTTGCTAAATTTCGTCGAAATCCGTTTAATGGTTTAGCCGTGAAAACGTTACAGCTAGACTCGTATTTATAATACTAGCTGAACCGAGCAGTCCGGTGCATTATAAAAAAAATGGTGAATCCCGCGGGTACAACTAATTTTTCCGGGATCAAAAGTGGTCTGTGTGTTATTCTGGGTCATGATGTCGTTTCAGAGATTACTCCGTACAAACAGAATGATAGACAGAATTTTTAAAAATGTTTAGGTATTGGTATTGTAAAAATAACTTGAAAAAACCTAGTTATTTTGAAATCTCAGACACTTCAATTTTATTTATATGTGTAGATTTACGGCGAGCCGTACTTACCGGCGAAAGTGATGATGATACCGTTGCTGAAGAAGTACTGCGGCATCAGCAAGCGGTCGGACATTCTCCACAACTTCCTGACGGTGAAGGTGCCCAGCCAGTACGCCCAGGACATGTACAACCTGGACTCCACCGTCATCAGTGAGTCACCACTCGCATACGCACACACATACATACTCACATAAACAGTATAAAAACCCTGTCTAATCCATTGATTTTTTTGATTTGACCCCCCCTTCCTCACCCGTTGATCGAGTGGTTAACGACCCTGACTACGCAATCGACGGGGCTCGGGTTCGATCCCCGATGGGAACAAGCATTTGTGTGATGAGCATGAATGTTTGTATTTCCAGGTTTGGGTGTTTATTAAATATATTTCAGTACTAGCTATGATACCCGGCTTCGCTCGGGAGTTGATATGAGATGACGAGGTAGTTGAAATATAACAAATGTAATTTAAGACTTTATTGAAATTGGAATTTTAAATTTCGCGCCATTACTACACATGCTGCAATTGCTCGCAGCGCATTTCGAAATGCAACCCAAATAATCGTTGTTCTGAGTGAAGTTCAAATAATCGACAACAGATGGCGCCACTACACTTAATTTCCAAGCTGAAGGGTTGGAAAAGCCCTTATATCTTTAAAAACACAACCTTTAGGTTAAAACGGGAACTTTCTTGTTCCAGGGGGGATAAAGGGCTATCACACTTTATAAGTCCCTTTATTGTGCCGGGACTCCTTTTTAAGTTTTAGCGGCACGCACATTTTATCAACTTCGTTTCATTATATACTAGCTATGATAACCGGCTTCGCTCAGGAGTTGATATGACATTACGTGGTAGTTGAAATATAACAAATGTAATTTTTAAGACTATTGAAATTGGACGCGCCATTATTACACATACTGCAATTGCTCGCAGCGCCTTTCGAAATACAACCCAAATAATTTTTGTTCTGAATGAAGTTCAAATACTCGACAACAGATGGCGCCACTACACTTATTTTTTCAAGTTGAAGGGTTGGAAAAGCCCTTATGTCTTTAAAAACACACCATTTAGGTTAAAACGGGAACTTTCTTATTCGAGGGGGGATAAAGGGCTGTCACACTATATAAGTCCCTTTATCGTGCCGGGACTCTTTTTTAAGTTTTATCGACACGCACATTTTAACAACTTATTTTTATTATATATAATGATAATGATTTATATATGTATTTCTATGTATTAGTATCGTTGACTAACACCCATAACACAAGCAAATAATTTGCTTACTTTGGGGTTAGATCAGTAAGTGTAATTTGTCCCATGAATATTTATTATCGATTTTGTAGAGCCTCTGAAAATTTGGCCGGACCTTTAAAAGTAACAAATTTTCAAGACACTATATAGCCATCACACATACTGTACATGTTTTTTTGTGGATGTTTTTTGCCGGCTAGGTTACCCCTCCGCAACGCCTCATAAGAAAAAGATCTAGATTGGTAAATACCCCATGGGGAGTTCCTCGTCTGCGCAGGCCTATATTAATGCAGCAGCAGACTGGTAGACGATCTGTTCGTCAAAGAAAGCCCAGACAAACAGGCGGACGTATCAGGCGAGGTTAAATGCTCGTATTTCACGATTCAGACGTTTTCTTTACCGCTTTTTTAAATTTACTTTTTTGTTTTTCAGATCGCAACACAATATTAGTAAGACCGTTAATCATCCCCGGGCCCAGGTTTGTGGTCACTGAAGAAACTGAGGAACAAGAGGAAGAAGAAATGAAAGACGAAGAAGAAATAAAACGGGAAGATGACGATGGTGAAGAATACACGGAGAGTTGGGAGGATATTTAGTTAAGATTAATAAAATAAGTTAAAATTTAAATATGTTTTATTTGTATAAGCAAAAACCCATTTCAGTATTAAAACACGTCTGTTAAATTACAAAATAACATCTGTTTGATTACATAAATGTTACTGTCTATGATTAGACGACTATTTGATTTTAAAAAGGCGACTATTTAATTATTAAAAGATGAGAATTTTGTGGAAGTTAAAAATTATTTGAAGAGATGGTCTTATCTTATGACTTTCACGTGCCCCAGACCTAACTCTACTGGATTTTTAAATTAGGGGACGTGCAAAAAACCTTGTGTACGCGACCGAGTTTGAGACAAGAGAGGAGTTAATACATAAGAAATGAGACACTTTTGCCAAGAACTTCGTCTTCCTAAGACAATCGCCGAAATAAGAGAAATACCTCGCGTGAGCAAAATTTTAATTGTAAAAAAAATGATTAAAATATGATTTCTATGAGTTTTAATTCCCGTTCCACAGAATACCCTGTACACAAACTCTAAAAGTAATCAATTTAGTAAAAGTTTATGATTTATTGCATACCGTTTGAATTGGGATAGCCCTGGGTGGTTTTTAAAATTATTCGAAGAACATGAGCGCTTTTAGTGTTAAAGAAGCAACTACGGTATTTAATTTACAAATTTTCCGCGAAATGTTTTATGAACTGCTGTGATACAACAGAAATATAAGGTAGTGTAAGGAATGGGGCAAACTTAACCAAGAGGTGAAAATTTGAGAAGACCACAGCGGCACAATACCGATCGACCCATTTCCACCACACTTTCTTACATGTCAGTAGCGAAGGCAGTAACATATAAATTATGTACTCAACGCACGTTTCACTTCGCAACCGAAGCACCTTCAGGAGAGTCGAATAGCACTTAACTCTATGAAGGATGAAGTATTAATGAGTGAAGTGCTATTCGACTCTGCACAAGACACAAGTTTTAATTGTCGTGTCCTTAACACAGATGTCTATAGTGGACAAAGTTGTGCCAAAAATCCACACGAGAAATTCTTCTGAATATTTTTTTTTGTATATATACACATAAGATAGCAATCAAGCAGATGGGTCTCCTGATGAAAAGAGTCAACCATCGCCTATAGACACCAAAGGTGTTAATGGTGCGTTGCTATCTTATGGCGAGGTCTAATGCCACATGTATAAGTTAACCGGCTACCTTACCCTCTAAACCGGAACACGACAGTGACAAGCACTGACGCTATTGCGGCAGGAATAAAGCGTTGGTGCTAGACCCGGGCGAGACAATGCAGAGCTTTACCATCTAGTAGCCACGATGATAATGACACGTATAGCCAATCAGTCGCCTTTTACGATCTGCCTGGCAGAACGGCAGTTGGCCTTCAAAGGAGCCCGAAACCAACACGGGGAAAACTATTGTTTTTCGATGTACAGTAGCGGTACGAATAGGTTTGTCAGTTTTCAAACTGATTCATTTAACAAGCTGCGAGCACATATGATCTTTTGATAACTTGTCAAATAATAGACTGTTGCATAGAAAATTATGCTTAACTGTTCGATAATATGGTTCAGACTTGCTTGCATCAACACTATTTCGTTATTTTATCTTGTGTAAATGATTATTGTCTAAAGAGATGCTAATGTTTTTTTTAATTAAAACCTTTTATTATTATATATTAACCCGTTGGTCGAGTTGTTAGCGACCCTGACTACGCAATCAACGGGGCTCGGGTTCGATCCTCGACGGGGACAAGCATTTGTGTGATGAGCATAAAAGTTTGTATTTCCGCGTTTGGGTGTTTATTATGTATGTAAAAGTATTTATTTATATATGTTTGTATATTTTCTATGTAGTAGTATCGTTGACTAACACCCATGACACAAGCAAATAATTTGCTTACTTTGGGGTTAGATCAGTAAGTGTAATTTGTCCCGTGAATATTTATTTATTTATTGATTTGACCTGCCATTAACATTTATGATAAAACTATTGTCGTAGTTAATGTTACCGTTGTTATATCTAAATTTCTAGTGTTATTCAATATTTTATTGCAAAATATATTTGCCATAAATATAATATCATTTATTTTCAAATTAGCAGTAAAATTAAATCTATTCAATTGAGATAAATATTATTTGATAGAAAACGTCACATTTATTTAATGTTAGTAGAACTGTTTTTGTACTGGTATGTTGGCATGATTGATCCGTACACTAGTGCAAGCGAAACTGGATCTTAAGGTGACGAACCTATTTTACCGTGACTATTACTTACTAATTATTTGTTTTATTTAATAAAAACACGTCTGTTGTTATTTGATAAATATAAATTGTAGGTGGCGCTACTAGCGCGACCGTGCACATTCTCCATAAGGATACTCCCATTAAAAATAGTTCTATGTACAAACTAGAACGTGGTTCCACAAACGATTTTTCTTTTGATTAATAACAAGCTGATTTTTTGTGCATAGCTTCGTTTTGACGAGATAATCATTTTTTCTATCTTCGAAAAATCTTTAATCGGGTAACTAATAAAGATAGATAAAAATGGAAAGTTTAGAGTGTCGGACTAAGAAAAGTTTCTACTTTACGTATAGGACAAAGTAACCCGAAAATTATAATAATAAGCTGTTTTAAGAAAATTATGTTGTTTTTAAATTGATTAATATATTTTAAAAAATCTCATAATTCCGAAACTTCAGAGTGAAGGACTTGTCAGAAAAACTATCGAATCTGTAGTATAATGTTTTTTATGTTTTTCATAAAACAATCAAGCGATTAAAGTAAAAAAATAATTATTTTCTATGCCGAATTAAAAACTTTCGAACCCCCTAACTTTATTAGTTACCCGATTCGAGATTTTTCGAAGATAGAAAAGATGGTTGTCTCGTCAAAATGAAACTGTTCACAAAAAATCAGCTATTATTAATAATATATAAAAATCAATGCCACTTTTCGTTGTAATTTTACAACTCAAGAACGGGCTCACCTATACGAACCAAATGTTCAGGCTTTGTTCGGACTATTTAGTACATGATTTATGTAAAATTTGCACAAAATCGGTAGAGCGGTTCTTCATTTATCATATTTTTAATATTTCACTTTATATGTACGTAGCGAAGCACGTACCGTGCCGCTCGTTATTAATAAAAAAAATTGTGGGACCACAGTCCATACGCGATGGTTATCTCGTACCATTAAAAAAAGCTATAAGTTTGCAATCCTAGGATATAAAAAATATGTTTACACGACAAAATCTAACAAAGTAAGTTTAAGCGTTAAATAAAATCGTTACTTTGCCCAAAAACTCGAATATTTCATTTTCCGTTTTAAATAAAACAAATTTTAATGAAAACATATATATTCAGATCTCACATTTAAATATAAAAGAAAAAAAAATGTCATAAATAACTTGCGATTAAAATGCATTGTCAATGAAAATAATACAAATACTCTCTTGTACGAAATGTTTAGCAATCATCGCACAGAATATGGAATGGAGTCGGTGGATACAAAAATACTGCTATTTCCATGGCGACACACGAGGCCTTGCTATGATATAAAAAACTCACAGCTAAAAGATCTATATACTGTGAACAATAAAGGCACTTATTTATCAAATAAAATATACGTATGTCGACTCAATGGTTTTTTCTGTTATTTTGTATATAAAAATAAATTTAGTAATACCCGTATACAACACCAATATTTGTGACTTATTTGGCCAATAATTAACAATAAGGCAAGTTTTATGAATAAACTGTGCGATTTAGCCAATCATCTAATGAGAAGGTAGCGTAGTCGCCTCCTGACGATCTGCCTTTGAAGGTATCTGTAAATATAACATTGTGTTAGAAAAAAAATCATATTTGGTGCGTATTTCATGTGTTAGTAAGCGTGCGAGAGCTCTTTACAACATCGTTGCTTTATAATATAAATAAATAAATTTAAAACATATGTAAATAGCTCTAAATGTGTAGAACAACTATCTGCTTTCAGCATTTTTTTAAAGTATTTTTTTAAAAGTTTTTTAAAGTTATTTTTTAAAAAAAAATGTTAATATGTATTTTACTTAATATTTATTACGACTGATGCAGATAATTTTATGAAATATAGAGGCAATAAAGTTATATTTAACAAAAAAAAATATTTTTTTTACAAAAACATCTTTTCACTGGGGAAGAGGAAATAAGATAGGCACATAAAAATGAAAGTCTAAAATCCAAGAATAATATAGCCTTAACCGAAATTATTAATTTAAAATTTAATAAACTTATATTAGAATTCAATAGACAACATTTAATAGAAAATACATTAATTTTTGTAACTTGTATACTGTTTCTCACTTTTAAAACAAACATTTATTTAAAACGGAACCAGTCAGAAAAATAACAAATATGAAAGACGCAAAATATTATATAAAATGTATGAAAAATGGAAGTGTGAAAATGGAAGTATGAATAGTCAAAAGAACACAGGCCATTTTAATTTTGTACAACCCTTGCGCGTCTTTTGGAGTGACGGATATTAGATAAACTAGAATAATTTTCTACGATTTTTTAATTCAATTAAATAAAATATATCGCTAGGAACAATCATTTAAAAATAATTGAGACTATAATTTTATCGAATTATATCTTCATATTTAAGTGTTACCATTTTATAAAACTTTAATTATATTTTCAGTAAAACAGTAATAAGTTTATCATAATTTTCATTATAAGTATCAAATAAAAATTCTCCCTGTTTTTGTATTAAAGAATAGTTAACGCTAATTTATTTTTTGTTCTTTTTAAGTACCTATGTGTTTTTGCAAATTCTTAGTTCAGAATTCTGTCAATCTAACTTAGGTTTCTGAGATTAGCAGTTGTACTGAAGACACCCACTGACAAGATAAATACCTAAACACATACTACTAAGGAGAGAAGTGATTGTTTACGTTAACTTTACCTAAATTCCAACTTTATTTAGCTAGTACTCCCCAAGTTAAAAAAATATTTATTAAATGCGGATAAGTTAAGGAGTTGATATAGAATCCTAAGGATTATATTAAACTTTAAGGTAATAACTAAAAAAAACGATGTATGAAGTCTTGCCCGTGTTCTTTACAATGTAGACAGGGCTGTATAAACGAAATAATCTTTGTATATTCCGAAAAGAAAAGTTATCTGTGAGTGGCATCAAATATTTTGCTTTCTTTATGATGTTCATACAGTATATTTTATGTGGTTAAAATCAAACAATTTTTATGTTTTCGATATATTACGACGTAAATGAAAATACTATGAAATAATTGTCATTAATCCAAATTCAAGTAACTTTAATCTTTAGATGTTTTATGTAAAATGTAGCATTAAACAAAGAGTCCGTAATAAAATTTACCATACAGACGAAATTACTTATTTATTGTGAAATGATAAGCATCAATTAACAAGTGTTGGTTTCTAGGCGAACTTTGTATGAACTCTAATTTTCCTTTAAATTGTAATGAAAATTACTACTTTTTGGAAAATTGGAAAGAAAAATAGCCTAAGTACCATTTTAGCATTTTAATATATCGGTGAAGTACTGTCAAGAAAAGAACGACGTTTGTATTCGAGTTTTTTCTAAAATGAGCCTTACAGAAGCGTACGTAGGTCTAAAATTGTATAACTTATTGCCTCTATAAGGTGGTGTACACAGCGTGGTATATCCATGTATCTGGTATATACTTGTGCGGTCCAGAGTTCGTTCCCGTTCACGGCACTTGCAGTTCGCGCTCAAGGTTCTCGAGCGGTTCGTTGTTTGCTGTTTTGTATAAAATAACACATCAATAATATTCATTCGAAAGCATTCATTCTTCATCTAAGTTCAGAGAGAATTTAAATATGAGTAAACAGTGAAAAAGATGACAACGGCTTTCGGTTCATTATAAAAAAAAAATCTAAGTTGACAAGTTCCCGTCAGGCAAGTCGTAAAGCTGAGTAAGTCTGATCGCTTACATCGTTACTTGCCTGTGTTTGGAAACAATTCTTGGAGAAATTGTTCTTGTCACAATAGCCAGTTTGTTGCTGTCGTGTTCCGATTAAAAGGGTAAGGTGGGTTTATATATTCTAGTTCCATGGTCAAATAACAAGTCAAGACGACGCACTCGGGATGAATTATAAAACCCAGGACACGTTTTTATCAGCACGCTTATTTTTTTTCGAAGGAGGGAGTGAGGTGACGGCGCACGACAGAACACGCTCGTGTTCAGATATGATCGCACCACATTCTATTACGCATCGTACACGTGAAATACTACAATATTGTCATTTTCGATATTAGATACACACTGATACATTTCATCGCGAGATTCAATACCCCACTACTTAAAAGTGGGTGCACTGCTTTCATCTCCTTTTACTCGTTATATGGAATGGGCGTCATGATATATAACTATTATAAGTTCTAATCAATTTCTAAACATAATGCTTATGTAAATAAATGTTGAGTGAACTCACCGATCATGGTCTTAAGTCGCACAGCGCACATTATGAAGTCATTGAATTGTATGTACCCATCTCGAGAACCGTATCTGTAACGTAATATTGTTATATTAATATTATATTTTTATCTGTTAGGAAATATCCTATTAATACTTTATTATAGTACTAGCTGCAGCGTGCAGCCCGCTGCATTGTAAGTTTTTGGCGAATCCCGCGGGATCACCTAATTTTTCCGGGATAAAAATAGCCTATGTGTTATTCCAGATCATTATCTACCTGTGTGTCAAGTTTCATTCAAATCCGTTTAGTAGTTTTTGCGTGATTAGAGTAACAAACATCCATCCAAACATCTAAACTTTCGTATTTATAATATTTATATAGATTTATATGGATAAAGATTGTTTATTGTAAGGATATAATATTGTCCTATTTAAATTGCATTTGTTTCATAACAAACGGTTAGCCATTAATGTTATACTCGTATTTATAAGGAACTATCACCCAATAATATTATGTTAAAGCTATTATTCTATGCAGTGGCGTAACTACCTTGGGTGGCATCCGGTGCGGAATGTGGTGGTGTCACTCCATCGAAAGTAAAAAGCAATAAATTTTATATGATATAGGTTATGGATCATTTATTATTTATAATATTGAAGAAATAGCAAAACACAATAATAACTAAGACAGAAAAGGAATTGCTATATGTAACGAGGGCGCGATAGAACACGCTCACACTTATCGCGCACAGATACCATCGGTATCTTATCGCAACATCGTTATCAGATTTCATCACGCAGCATACACGTGAATCTCTACTATATAAGATTAATGTGAACCCAGTTAAATTACAGTTTAATAAAACACATTATCAACCAATGTGTGACTGTCATTTAGTCGACGTAATATTATACAATTAAAATTTCTTCTTTCTAGTTTTAACAGCTGCAAACTCAATAATAACTTCGTCACAACACAACATACTTCACGAAACAAATGAGAGATGTTGGGGAATCCCCTACGACAACGTCAGGCTCTTTTGCGGGAATCCCTGAATTATACATAGAGCTGAGCTAGTGAAGGAGAATCCCCGAAAAAGAAATTTTTGTGCTAGCATTTTTTTTATTTGTACATTGTTGTTAAAGTTGAGCAAAGGGGTTGGTTTCACCGCAAACAAGGTGTCACCCGGTGCGGCCTGCCCCCGCCCCGCCCCCCTGTGCTACGCCACTGACTCTATGATATAAACTATCGACCTGTGAGCAAGGACGTTGAGGACGTGAGCATTGACGGTGTATCCAGCCGCTTGTAGAGCCTCCCTGAGCTTGTAAGCAGGGATGGCACCACGAGATTCATCAGCATGGAGCCGGAATACCGCCTGAAAGAAAAACAAGCACATTACATTAAAAAACCCATCTTTTTTAGATGGGTCTCCTGATGGAAAGAGTCAACCACCGCCCATAGCCACCAAAGATGTTAATGGTGCGTTACTATCTTGTGTTCAGGTCTTATGCCACATGCATAAGTTTACCGGTTACCTTACCCTCCAAACTGGAACACGACAGTGACAAGCACTGAGGCCATTACGGCAGGAATAGGTAAGGCAGTGGTACCAGACCCGGTAGAGACAAAGCAGAACTCTACCACCTAGTAGTCACGATGGTAGTGACTCGTAAAGCCAATTGGTCGCCTTTTACGACCTGCCTGGCAGAACAGCAGTTGGTCTATTCTTCAAAGGAGCCCGGGACCAACACTGGAGAAAATCGGGTCTAAAGGCCATATTTATCTCTTTAGCGGGAGACCCATCTGCTTGTTTGTTCTAAAGAATAAAGAAACATTTCAATATTACAAATATGTTTCGTAATTGTCATGCCATACAAATTTCATTTTCATTTAAATCGATATAGCCGTTTACCGACATATAAGTAACTAGCTGTGCCCGCGACTTCGTTCACGTGGAAAAAAATCTAAAATAAAAATCCGCATAGTTCCGGTTCCCGTGGGATTTCCGGGATAATAACTATCCTATGTCCTTTCTTGGGTCTCAAACTATATTTGTACCAAATTTTATCCAAATCGGTTCAGTGGTTTGGCCGTGAAAGCGTAACAGACAGACAGACAGAGTTACTTTCGCATTTATAATATTAGTATGTATTCAGATCTTCTCAAACCCTTTGAACACTTAAAGTGCCCCATAGACTTACAATAATATTGCGCAATATTACGTATTGCGTAGTGCTATTGACGGTTTAGGGTTAATATTGAAGATTGCACAATGATTGAACGAAAGTTTGAGGGGGGGGGGGGGGGGTTAATTTTTATTGTGCAATATTTTTTACTTGCACTGTGTAGGTTTAATATTGCACCATATTTTTCACTTCAGAGCTTGGAACGGTCGCGGTCGGTCAGTCGCGGTGTTTAATGTATGGTAGTGTCGTAAATTTAAGCAAAATGGCAAGCAAGAATGCTATAAAAGATGAAGAACGGGAGTTTTTATTTGAGTGTATATAATTGTATAGATTTATTTAACAAAATCACCAGTTTGGTTGCCGCCAAAACTTCGTCGTCAGACGTGTTGCTCCCTCGATAATATTGATCAGACTGGTTTGTCAATTTTATTGTGTGAATTTATTGAACGTTTGGAGTCAAAGGGGTGTTCAATATTATTGCACAATAAAAGTATTGCGCAATGTTATTGTAGGTCTAGGGGCGCCCAAAGAACACTGGCCACGCTTCATACATCGCTTGGACTCGTAAATTGAATATCATGTTTTATAACGAAATTCGTGTCAGAATTGTTGTTTTATTATTTTAAAACAAATTTCATTTATAAAAGTTTCTAAAGAATATTTTAATAAAATAATATTTTGAGTTTTTATAAATTACTGACATTTTGCGTTGTTGTAGTGTTATAAATGTAATGTAATTACAATTGTTGTTGTATTGTTATAAATGTTATGTTATATATAAAATTCTCGTGTCACAATGTTAGTTACCGCACTCCTCCGAAACGACTATACCGATTTTGATGAAATTTTGTATGCATATTCAGTTGGTCTGAGAATCGGCTACTATATATTTTTCATATCCCTAAGGGATAAGGGTTTTCCACCCCTAAAAGTATTTTTTTTATGGACAAACTTTTTTATTTTTATTTTTTTATGATTCAGCATTAAAAAATACATACAAATCTAAATTTTTACCCTTCTATCACCAACCCTTATTTTTTAATTTATATGCCAAAACAAAGTTTGCCGGGTCAGCTAGTAATAATGTAATCTTGCTGCATACGAGTTGTCAGTTTTGTCGTATTTAGATTTATCACAATAGTATCTTAATGGACAAATGAGCTAAAATATTTTATATTTTGATAAATAAAATTAAATAGCAATATATAATTACTTTTACTACTTTCTTTCTAAAAATTATTTTACAGCGGTGAGAAGACCACTGCTCGATGCCTTTTGATGGATTTCTGTTCACAGAGGTGGTCCTCTTTTCTCTATATTCCATGTGTAAAACAAGAATATTCAACATGGCGGAATTGTTTTTTTTTATTTTGTAAATACGTCGAACTTCTCACTATGGAAACTTACAAAAAATTTTATTGTATTTTTCTAATACATCTTTCGAGAACTCCTATATTGCTAGTTTATATTGAAAAAAATTACCTATTTTTAAGATATATTTCGCTCTCAGACATTGTGGCAAGGCCATTGTGGCCAGCCTCCTTTACTGCCTCTATGTTCTAGTGGTTTCGTGTCGGCGTTGGCCATATGAGGTCCCGGATTCAATTCCCGGGTCGGGCAAATTAAAACTGTTTTCTTCAGTTTACCGATAGACGTTTCCGGGAATTGGATGAGTGCCAGATTAGCAATAGGCTTGTCACCTATCCACATTAACGGCCGGTTTCAGAAACGCAAATTAATTTTAACAAGCAATTAATCTGTGTTTAACAGATAATGTATTAACTAAATAATTAAAAACGGCTGCACTCACGTTTTTTATCGGAGTAGGTTCCGATAAAAAACGTGTGAGTGCAGCCGTTTTTAATAATTATGTCTCACGAAAGTTTTAATAAGATAATTTACTTGTAAAAAGTTAAACATAGATTAATTGCCTGTTACAATTAATTTATATTTCGAAAACCGGCCGTTAGTATCTTCGACTAATCGTGGATGCACTGGTTGTACCTCTGCCTACCTCTTCGGGTGTACGGGCATGAAGATACCTTTTAATTCTAAATTTTAGTTATTTTAAGTTACTTACTCTCCATTGACGTAAATCAATCCACAAAGACTTGAACTCATCAAAGCCAAGCCCTCCAGAATTGTCCTTGTCGAGCATAGCTATCATACTCCTGCAAGCCTCCTTAGAGAACTCCTCTCCACCGAGCTCTGTACAAACAAACAACCAGTTAATATTGTATACAGTAAAAGTTGAACCCTGAAAAAAAAAACTTAAAGTGGCTAATTCATTTTAGAATTTACTACGTAAAGAATTTCTTCAATTCAGATAACGATTCTAGAAATATACAATTATTATTTAGGAATTTATCAAAAAAATATTCAACCTTACTAAATACCATATCTCTCTTTTTAAAAAATCTGTTAATATTCTATTTAATGTATTTGTTAATAGACTTCAGGCAGGCTCTTTGGTTGCGTCAATGCAGGTATTAAACCCACTTTAGATGCATCAACATAGGTTCGTAGCTCTTGCGTAAGCACTGAAACAGGTATTGAACCTACTTTAGATGTATCAATACGGGTTCTTAGCTCTCTTTGGTTGCGTCAGCACTGCAACAGGTATTGAACCTACTTTAGATGTATCAATACGGGTTCTTAGCTCTCTTTGGTTGCGTCAGAACTGACACAAGTATTGAACCCACTTTAGACGCATCAATATGGGTTCTTAGCTCTCTTTGATTGCGTCAGCACTGAAACAGCTATTGAAACTACTTTAGACGCATCAATACGGGTTCTTAGCTCTCTTTGGTTGCGTCAGCACTGCAACAGGTATTGAATCTACTTTAGACCCATCAACGCGGGTTCTTAGCTCTGTTTGGTTGCGTCAGATCTGACACAAGTATTGAACCTACTTTAGACGCATCAATAAGGGTTCTTAGCTCTCTTTGGTTGCGTCAGAACTGACACAAGTATTGAACCTACTTTAGACGCATCAATACGGGTTCTTAGCTCTCTTTGATTGCGTCAGCACTGAAACAGCTATTGAACCTACTTTAGACGCATCAATACGGGTTCTTAGCTCTCTTTGGTTGCGTCAGCACTGCAACAGGTATTAAATCTACTTTAGACCCATCAACGCGGGTTCTTAGCTCTGTTTGGTTGCGTCAGAACTGACACAAGTATTGAACCTACTTTAGACGCATCAATACGGGTTCTTAGCTCTCTTTGGTTGCGTCAGAACTGACACAAGTATTGAACCTACTTTAGACGCATCAATACGGGTTCTTAGCTCTCTTTGATTGCGTCAGCACTGAAACAGCTATTGAACCTACTTTAGACGCATCAATACGGGTTCTTAGCTCTTTTTGGTTGCGTCAGCACTGCAACAGGTATTGAATCTACTTTAGACCCATCAACGCGGGTTCTTAGCTCTCTTTGGTTGCGTCAGAACTGACACAAGTATTGAACCTACTTTAGACGCATCAATACGGGTTCTTAGCCCTCTTTGATTGCGTCAGCACTGAAACAGCTATTGAACCTACTTTAGACGCATCAATAAGGGTTTTTAGCTCTCTTTGGTTGCGTCAGCACTGCAACAGGTATTGAATCTACTTTAGACCTGACAAAGGTATTAAACCTATTTTAGACGCATCAATATGGGTTCTTAGCTCTCTTTGGTTGCGTCAATGCAGGTAATAAATCTACTTTAGACGCATCAGCATATGTTATTAACTGCCATTGGTTGCGTCAGCTCTGAAAAAGGTATTGAACCTTCTTTAGATGAATCAATACGGGTTCTTAGCTCTCTGGTTGCGTCAGCATGGACAAAGTTATTTAAACCCACTTTAGACGCATAATTACATGTATTTAGCTCTCTTTGGTTGCGTCAATGCAGGTATATCACCTACTTTAGACGCATCAATATTGGTTCTTTGCTCTCCTAGGTTGCGTCAGCACTAAAACAAGTATTAAACTTACTTAAGACGCATCAATATAGGTGATAAGTGTACTTTAGTCGCATAATGCCGGTGTTTTAAATACTGGTGTGTAGCCTATTTTAGCCGCTTAAATGCATGTGTTAAGTCTAATTTAGGTACATAAATATTGTTTAGCCGGTAATTTACCATCTTTGTCTAAAAACCACACGAACAATGTGTATAGTGAGAAACAATAATAAATAAATATTCACGGGACAAATTACACTTACTGATCTAACCCCAAAGTAAGCAAATTATTTGCTTGTGTTATGGGTGTTAGTCAACGATACTAATACGTAGAAATACATATATAAATACTGGAATATATTTAATAAACACCCAAACCCGGAAATACAAACATTTATGCTCATCACACAAATGCTTGTCCCCGTCGGGAACGAACCCGAGCCCCGTCGATTGCGTAGTCAGGGTCACTAACCACTCGACCAACGGGGCGGTCAAATAATGGAGGTTTGAATAGGTAAGATATTTTTTTTATTTTTCTTTTGGCAACGTATCTGGATGATGAGTCCCAAAATTCTTCTACCGATCACAATAGCACTGATACATTACGATTACATTTATAAAAATTTCTAAACAACAAAAAAAAAAACATATTTTTATAACTGAAATTGAGTTATTACAAAAACATCACAACTAATACGTAGTAAAATACTAAAATAAATTATTCACGTAGAGTATAAAAATTAAAAGTTTTATGGAAATGGAGGTCACATGTAGGATTTGTGAATGATTTATAAAAAAAAATAATGACTTACAAAAATGCCCATTTTTTCGTAAAAAAAAAACGCTTCAACATGCACAGGAAGCAAAATGTAAATATCACCAAAAATGTTGATAATATTTACACTTTTGTGTTAGTAGCAAGACAAGCAAGTACATAACAACATCATTTATACATAATATAATTGGTATGCAAATAAATGCAGCGGCTTGACATATCTGAAAACACTTATAAATAAAAGATTCATTAAAAAACAGACATTTTAATAATCTCCCTCCATTTCGATAAAATAAATAAACACATGCAGACTGGTAACCTGAAAAAATAAAAAACTTCTTTATTAATATTCGCAGTTATGAAATTCTTAAATTTTAGTATAAATTTTCGAAATTTAATATGAACTTTGACATATTGTAAACATAATTTTATATATAAAAAGTATCTTCACGCCTGTATCCCCGAAAGGGTAGGCAGAGGTACAACAAGTACACTCACGATTAGCCGAAGATGCTTGGTCCCACAATGTGATAGGTGGCTAGCCTATCGCCAACCGGGCACTTTCCAATCCCGGGCAATGTTGTTTTTATTAGAAAACTGAAAAAAACATTTTTTTTTATATTGCCCGACCCAGGAATCGAACCCGGGACCTCACGTGGTCAACTCCGATAACGGACCAGTACACCACAGAGGCGATTAATTTATATATAATTTAACATATGTTACTAATATGATAGCAATAAAGAGATTTTGTTTGTTTGAAGTTTTGGATAAACCCTAGATTAGTAATTGTTCATAATAATGTGTAACAACTATTTTAAAATTGCTTTTTTTTAATTAAACAAACTGAACAATCATCAATTCAATTCAGGTAAACGTTTAGATTTTAAACTTAGTTCTATCTAATATATAAAAAAATCTCGTGCTGAGGTGTTTGTGGTCACATTCCTCAAAAACGGCTTGACATATTTTTATATTTTTGTATATTTTGTAAGTATGAGACTATTCTCACATTAGTCTAAGTCACGGATTAAATGGAAACGCTTTTTAAGGACATTTCTTAGTTTGTCAGTGTAGCTTGCACTTACACATTTAAATCCAGAGTTATACTACTTACCGATGAAATAAAAACATTTAAAGGGTAATTTTTAAATCTTGTCATCTCATTCGGTACGATAAAACAGTACAACATGGTTTATTTCTATTTTTTCACAATATTATATAACCTACAAATGTATGACATTTTTGACAGTAATATGAGCGTTTGCTCATATGCGCGATGACACGTTTCCTTTCCGTGTCTATTAGTATTCATGTGGTCTGTGCCTAAAGTATATTTTATACTAGTAGTTCCTCTATTAATATCTACTAGTATTAATTTAGCATCAAAAAGTACCCGTAACCCCAATTTTAAATCTCCTACCCCCCATCAAAATATTCCCTATAAGTAATTTCTATAGCACCAACAAATACGCAAAAACCAACCATACTAGGTAATCTAGTATTTGTATGAAGATTATAAAGATTCGCATAGATTTAAATCTGCTACACCCACTCCATACACTACTACGTAAACAACATTTCATTCATTCATTCAAGCATTCATTCATGACTTTACAAATAAGCTTTAAATATTTCATCCTAAACCTATACATTGTAAGCTGATTAAGAGTATTCTTATAGACCCAGTGATAAGATACACAAGACTAAAATATTCCCAATTCTATTATATATTAGACTAGCTGTTGCCTGCGACTTCGTCCGCGCGGACTTCGTTTATTCCGCAATGCTCCTCCCCTGTAGGTGATAGCGTGATAATATGTAGCCTATACGTTGACCGGACCTGTTAGTAATATTCATGCAAAATTTGAAGTAAATCCATGCAGTACTTTTTGAGTTTACCCCGGACATACATACAAACAAACAGACAAACAGACTAAAAACTATATTTTTTGGCTTCGATATCGACTGTAGATCACGCCCCAAGTATTCTTTTTAAAAAAAAAATATTCATTGTACAGTTTTGACTTTCCTACGATTTTATTATAAGTATAGATTATGATTCTAATAGCCCCAACTTAATTACTCCTGCTCCATTAATTACCATTGAATAACCATGCTCTTGCAAAAAAATCATACATTCATTCAAGAGTTGAGTGTTACGCTCTTAAGCGTTCAATCCCAGTCCTAAATTCTAAAAGTTGATCAACAATTATATCACACCTTTCAAAACATTATTTTATGACAATTATGTTCTTGCATATATTTCTATAAACTAGCGATAGCTCTGATATAGAAATTCAACCATAGTCTAAACAATAAAATCTCTTTTTTAAGTTTGACAACAAAACGTTGCCGTAAAGAAAATAGTAATACATCTATATATGATTTCTATTGTATACATGTATGTATATTATCATGTATGGCATACGAAAGTAGTGTGGGTGATTATTATTAATTTATTGTGTTTCTAACGCATGTTATTTAAAAATATTAGATTTCTGCAGTCCCCTCTTTAACTGAGTTATATTTCATACTCCATTGTTGACACAATTCTCCTTAAAAGGGGCGCAAAGTTATTGCTTTTTTTTTTTTTATATCATAAGATAGCAAACAAGCAGATGGTTCTCCTGATGGAAAGAGTCAACCATCGCCTATAGACACCAAAGGTGTTAATGGTGCGTTGCTATCTTGTGGCGAGGTCTAATGCCACATGCATAAGTTTACCGGCTACCTTACCCTCCAAACCGGAACACGACAGCGACAAGCACTGACGCTATTGCGGCAGGAATAGGTAAAGCGGTGGTACCAGACCCGGGCGAGACAATGCAGAACTCTATCACCTAGTAGCCACGATGGTAGTGACTCGATAGCCAATCGGTCGCCTTTTACGACCTGCCTGGCAGAACGGCAGTTGGCCTATTCTACAATGGAGGTCGGGACCAACACGGCGAATGCTTCATATATTAATAATATAGAGATATAAGTTTAGGGAATTCTGATCTAGTTAGGTGGCTATATTCTGCAAGTTGATTATAAAGATTTATAGTTCCAGTTGTGATACGCATGTTACACCTGCCTCCAGTGGCGTAGCGAGGACTAATATATACGTGGGCAAAATCGCATCGGCGAGGCCCCTTTCCGTTCGTTCCCAAAAGCTACCCAACAACACGCGCCAAGTTTGAAATAAGCGAAAAGCTATCGTGTTTTTATAACGCGTTAACTTAGAATCTAGGAGTTGTTTTGTTTGTATTTCAAATACAAAAGAGTAAGGCTATTATTATTAGGATATTTTTTAGGCTATTATTTAATTGAAAAACAAAGATTTTAAATCAGGTAGTGCGAGGCCCCTTTAGGTGCGAGGCCGTGGTTGCTAGCCACTGCCTGCCCCAATCATTATTATAACATTCGTGTTCTTCAAAATAATCTTTCATTCATTCATTAGAGTCAATTTTTAAGTATAAAATTTTTAATTTCCAATTGAGTACTATATTCTTTAAGTTAATTATAAAGATTATCATAAAATTAATATGTTATCAAATAACATATAATACCAGTTTTATATTTTATTTCAAATTAATAATAATTCATTCATTCATTAAAATCGACCTTTACGTAATATAAAATTTTGGGATGTTGGAAGTCCCTAGTAATATAAACTGTGAACTAAGTATAAAGATTATCATATATACAGTTGTTTCTGCTACATAACATGATCTTGTAACAACCATTTTCTTCCAAATAAATAATCATTAATCTATTCATTCATTAGAGTCGACTTTTACATATATGCTTTTGAGAATTCCTGGGTATTATATTCTGTAAGCTAATTATAAGAAATTCTATAGATCAATTTGTGTTACACCTACAGCTGTCCCTATATATAATCTTGTAATATGCATGATTTTAGATTTATTCAAGATTTGAGAAGATCAAACCAAACACTATGTTCCGTAAGCTAATTATAAAAATTATCATAGATTCGGTTCTGCTACACTTGTTCCATTCATTATCTCGTTTTTTTAACAATCATTCCTTCATTACAGTCGTACTTTACAAGTTTTGGGATAAACTATATTCAGACAGTTGATTTTAAATAACGTTAGAGCCAATATCCCCCTGTCCTCTACATTACCTTGTGTGGGTTGTGTAAGGTGGACCTGTTCCTGTGGTGGCTGCGGGGCCACTTGGTCCAGGTTGACGCCGAGCTCCTTGCAGATGGGTTGGCACAGGACGCAGAGGATCTCTTCTAGGCAGCTCCGTTCCTGCGGGGGCGCGCCCCCCCCTGCCCCTCCCCCTCCCCCGCCGTCGTAGGCCGCGCCCTTCTGCATCGCTAGCTCTGCGTCGTAATTGTATAGTCACCAAAACGCTTCTCATTTAATATTTCGTTCATGAGCATTTGGTGTTACTGCATTATACTAATTTCTTATAATTAAACTATTGTACTGACTCACAAATACTTCTTTGTTTTTTGGCCAACCGGTTTTTGTTTATACATCATGTATTAATTATTTAGATAGCTGTATTTTTAGAAAGCATCATCAAGGATTAATTATTTAGATAGCTGTCTTGTTATAAAGCATCATCAAAGATTATTTTTTTAGAAAGCTGATTCTTTATAGTAATTATTTATCAAACTGTCTCTTTATAAAACATTACCATGGATTAATTATTTATCGAGTTGTCTTTTACAAAGCTTCATTCAAAATTAATTATTTAGTCATCTCTATATTAAGAATCATCAAAGATTAATTATTTATTTATAGAGCTGCATCTTTCTAGAGCATCAAGGATTGATTACTTATCATAGTATTACGCATATAGAATTAATTATTTATAGACCATTAAAAAAGGTTAATATTTATAAAGCTCTCTTTTTAGAGCATTATCAAGGATTAATTATTTATAGAACTGTTTCTTTAAAGAGCTCCATGGAAATTTACAAAGCTATCACATAATATGGCACGACTTCGTTCGCATGGCTATTATCAGTATATCTTTTGAATCGAATTAAATCGAACTTAATCGAATAAAAATATAGCCTATGTCACTTTAAAATAGTGTAGCTTTTTAATTGTAAAAGTATTATTAAGATCGATCCAGTAAGTTTTAAATAAACATACAAAAAATACAACGGTTTTCTCTTAATAATATTAGTAGGTACTTACAGATATTGCTTATTTTGAATTAATTATTTATAAACCTGTCTCTTTATAGAACATCATCAAGGATTAATTATTTATAAAACTCTATGGAGCATGATCAAAACTTAATTAATTATTTATATAGCTGTCTCTTTATAGAACATTATCAAAATTAATTATTTATAAAACTCTCTTCATGGAGCATGATCACGTATTAATTGTATACAAAACTTTATAGAGCATGATCAAGAATTAATTATTTCTAGAGCTGTCTCTTTATAGAAAATTATCAAGGATTAATTATTTACAAAACTCACTTTATAAAGCATGACAAGGATTAATTAATTATTTATAGAACGTCAAGAATTTGCAAAACTCTATGGAGCATACTCAAGTATTAATTAATTATTTATAGAGTTGTATTTGGAGTCAGTAATTTAACTTGTGATATTTCTATACACATTTATTAATTTTAGTCTTTATATCAGAACTTAATCCTTTAAAGTTACGACGTGGTGTCTAACTTGATAAAAACAGTAATTTTCGTCTCATTCATTTCTTTGAGAGAAAGATCGTAATAACCTTAATTTAGTTCATGCGTAGTAGAATACAGTTCAATGCGAAATGTGTGATTTAGAAACAGTACAAAAGTTTGATTTTAAGAAATCAGTGAAGATATTACTGATGATGCTACTAGCAATAAGTATAAGGAAATTATTGTAATAATGAATAATGATGTGTAATTATTGTACAAAAATCTATAACAACACTATAATATGTCTCACATATTATAGTTAGATTTTAATTTTGATTTTACATTTTAGTGTAATTTTTGTAAATTCTTTTTTGTTTAAACATAGATTATATCTATACATAAATATTTATTCTTTCTAATAAATAATCTCCAACTGCTAGACTCATTTTCAAAATTCACTAATACAAAAAGAAATCTGCACTATTAGTAAGAAATATATGTAAATAATTTTTCACACTGTACTATGGTGGAAACTACAGATTATTTTAAATTAGAGTTAATAAATTTATTTATTTAAATTATCGGCCATTTAAAAAGTATAAATAAGCTAGAAAGAAATATAAAATAAAATAAGCTTTTAGCTTCGTCTTAGCAATAAAACTCATACTTAGCAATAACGTCACAGTGTTCACTCATACTTACAATAGCGTCTAATAATTTTGGATATTTAGATTGTTATTTATATTATTAATATTGAAAACGGATATTACTGCTTAGTAGATATGAAATAATAACTTATAATCTTAGCTTTAAGGTTAATGTAGGTTTGACTTTACATTTAATCTTAAACAATATCTTCAGGATCAATTTACTTCTTTTAAGAACAATTTAGGAATGAAGCGAATGTTATTAATGTTTAATCGTTAATTAATTCACACTTCGTTAAATCGTAAATTATATTTAAATCACTGTATACACTGTGAGGACGAGTTATAATAAAATAGCAAAATATCAATCTATCTGAGCTATGATGGCGTGTTTATTTGTTATTTGACCTACTCAGAATTCAGCATGAGTGAATTGCGATGCAATCTGATGTAGGCTATACAAAGCTTTTATATATAACGAAAGCTGTTGACAAAATAATGAGTATCTAATGAAAGTTTGGTGTTAACAATAAATGTTTGCTGCTAATACCAAATTTTCATTTTTATTTGCTTAATTTTTACAAAATTTATTTAAAAAAACGAGCGAGCTTTACAGTAATCGCATATTAGTCCAAGATCCCAGAGCTGCCAGACGTCACGTATTTTCTGACGGATGAAATGTGGACGATAGAGTAGTGTTAGTATGTACTATGATCGTATGCCTACCTGCTAGCTTGGTCAAACGGCCAATTTTCAGGTATCAGGTAATCAAGGTACATAAAAACATTACTTACTTCACGTAAATTCTCCTGGCTGATTTTCATATATGTTTTCGAGTGTATAGTTAAAAATAAATTGTCAATACTCCCAGACATTTTCCGTCGGCCATATTGCTTGGCAGACGCTTTAAGGGTCTCAAAATAATTAGTTAACTTCACGTAAATTCTGACGCTCCATTTTTATATATATTCAGCCGACAAGAATTTTAAAACCTTTGACAAGAAGACAGACCGATCCAAGGGGCCAATCATCCCCTAAACTAAATTTTAATATCTCTGTGAGTGGGAGCGCGAGAGCATTATCTACGCGCATGAGACTGAGTTAGACCGACTGCGCTGTTAAGGCCATGAAAATTACTTGAACAGATATTTTATAGTAGTAGTATCTTCACGCCCATATCCCCGAAGGGGTAGGCAGAGGTACAACAAGTGCACCCACGATTAGCCGAAGATACTTGGTCCCACAATGTGATAGGTGGCAAGCCTATCGCCAACCGGACTTTCCCAATCCCGGGCGACTTTGTGTTTCTCAGAAAACTGAAAAAACACTTTTTTTTTTAAAGTGCCCGACCCGGGAATCGAACCCGGGACCTAATGTGGCCAACGCCAACGCTGGACCACTAGACCACAGAGGCGAACAGATATTTTATAATTTTTAGAACTTTTGTTGACAAGTAAATTATGGCAACAAAAATAAGAAAAAAATTGACCTATAATAATAATACTAAAGTTAGCCGACATTTTTAATTTTTTTTTTCAATTTATTAATTAGAACTAAAAAATATTTTTTTTAAAATAACACTTAAGGTTTTTCAAATTTTTTACAAATGATTTTTTTTAAAATAATTTTTTCAATTAAAAAAATTCTAAAAATTTTTAGATGTCGGCTAATTTACTTTCATTTTTTTTACTAATTATATTTAATTAATATGATTTTTAAATAAAATAAAAAAATGGTCAGGTGACAGCTAACTTTATTGTAATTTAAAGGCCCTCTTGAGGCCAACAGCTAAATTTTTTAAAATTTGGGAGTGCCAAATAAGTATTCAGTATTCCGCCGTGCTCCCTTGAGTAATATTGTTCTGTGCTGCCGTGTCTGTTGAGTGCAGCTGTGACTATGTGATATGTGGCAATCCTGTTGCCAAACGAGCACTAATCCAATCCCAGGCAATTCGTTTTTATCAGAAAATTGATAAAAAAATATTTTTGGATTGCCTGATCCGGGAAACCAATCAGGGACTTTATATAGTCAATGGCAACACCGAGCCTACAGATAGACTGATATACAATAGACAACAGAGGTAATTAATACAATAATTTATTTAATGAACAACCACATCAAAAATATCAACGGGATTCGAACCCGGGCCTCGTTGATTGCGTAGTCTGGTTCGCTAACCACCCGACCAACAAGACGGTCAAATATACGACTTTAGGAGAATTGATTGAATATTGAATACCTACCTAGCTTAGTGTAAGAAAATGTAAAAAAAATTGAAATATTTCCTTAATACGTTCACAGGCTTATGACTGACAGCTTTTTGGAATTTTTAATGTATGTATTATAATATGACCTTAATGCTGGCATATTTAGAAGTCGCCCTTCGCAGTGTACTTGTCCCAAATCTCAAAGGATTAGTACATTGTATACGTATTCACGGACGCGTACGCGTGATACTTTTAAATACTCGATACGCTTTTGCCTCTTTGACATTACTAAGTCGTATGTGTAATCGGGGACGCGTACGCTTACAGTACTTCTAAATACTCGATACTCATATATTCTACGACTGAATGCTTAGTTTGAAGACTTCTTAGTTGAAACCTAGTATAGAAACTTGTTCCCGTAAATACATCTCATCTCTACTTAACAGCGCAGTCGGTCTCACTCAGTCTCATGCGCGTAGATAATGCTCTCGCGCTCCCACTCACAGATATTAAAATTTAGTTTAGGGGATGATTGGCCCTTGGATCGGTCTGTCTTCTTGTCAAATGTTTTAAAATTGTTGTCGGATGAACATATATAAAAATGGAGCGTCAGAATTTACGTGAAGTTAACTAATTATTTTGAGACCCTTAAAGCGTCTGCCAAGCAATATGGCCGACGGAAAGTGTCTGGGAGTATTGACAATTTATTTTTAACTATACACTCGAAAACATATATGAAAATCAGCCAGGAGAATTTACGTGAAGTAAGTAATGTTTTTATGTACCTTGATTACCTGATACCTGGAAATTGGCCGTTTGACCAAGCTAGCAGGTAGGCATACGATCATAGTACATACTAACACTACTCTATCGTCTACATTTCATCCATCAGAAAATACGTGACGTCTGGCGGCTCTGGGATCTTGCTCTATATGATGTGTTACATCTAACCCATAAATGATTAAGTTACGATACGATGGCCAAGGCGGTAGACCACCACGCGCGCTTATTGGCCAATTCGAATATCGCGCGCTTATTGGTCAACTATAATAACGCGCGCTTTCTCGGCTTTTTATTCCAAACTTCCGTTGTATTTCACAAAATACCTCCCACATATTGCAGGAAAGCGAGAGGAAAGATATTACACATCAATAATAACAGCTAATTACAGAAAAATATCTTTAAATTAAAATAATTATTTTATAGAGTGGAGAAAAACTATGAAAACTCTTAAAAAATTCTCAGGATACTAATAAAAAAAGCGAGTTAAAGATGCTTTACAGACAGGCTGCCTTACCCCCAAAATATAAACACGATTTTGATAAGCAGTGACATTATTGCCGTAGGTATTTACAAGGTGGTAGAGTTCTGCTTTGTCTCGCCCGGGTCTGGTACCACCGCCTTACCTCTTCCTGCCGCAATAGCGTCAGTGCTTGTCGCTGTCGTGTTCCGGTTTGGAGGGTAAAGTAGCCGGTAAACTTATGCATGTGGTATTAGACCTCGCCACAAGATAGCAACGCACCATTAACATATTTGGTGTCTATAGGCGATGGTTGAATCTTTCCATCAGGAGACCCGTCCGCTTGTTTGCTATCTTATGATATACAAAAAGGTATACGTAAGGCGGAAGTACTCTACATATTAGAAATTATTTAGAATAAATAAAAAAGACAAGTCCGCCGAGGTTCTTCCGCCAAATAATCTCAGTGTCTGGCCGCGTTCCGAACTGGCAGTAATTTAAAAAAATCGATTTACATGATAAATAAATTTTAAATGTTTGTACACCATGTCGTGCTAGAATATACTGGTATCTATAATTAATTTAAATAACTTGTAAGACCCATATTCACACAAATAAATATTTTCACTTCATTCCTCTACCCCGTGGAGATGTCCCAATAACTTATCATTTACGATGTCAGTTACATAATTTCACGAGTTGACTGGCAAAAAGGCAGATATTTTGATGAATCATAGGCTAGCACGAAAACAATATGGTGATATTTAGGTCCAAGGTTAAATCTAGATATCTATTAAATATCACTTTTAATATCCTTAACAAAGTCAAATTTTTAGGAATATTTAACGAGAATCTTTTCTCTTTAGTCTGTAAAAAATTGTTTGTGATTCCAAATTTTTCTCCACTCTTCCTTTGATAAAAAAGACGAATAGAAATCTTAGAAGAAGGAATACAGTTTTACAAATTTATTAATAAACGCAGCACTATTCAATCTTAAAAACTATATCCCCACTTTGTCAAATCAAAATATTCTACAGATTACATAACAAGATTTATATTATAATATTTTATAGCAAATCAATTTTAATTAAAGCTATAATATTTCACTAAAAGAAAATCTAAATATAATTTTATTTCTATACATAATATACTTACATAAAAATTCTCGCTGGGACGCAACATAAAACATAAAAAGCATTGAGACACACAAAGCGTTATTAAAAGATTAAAATGGGCATTTTTTATATGTAGAAGCTATGGATACTCCAGACGGACAGCAATAAATCTTAATACCAACATTATAACAACAATGTCGTAAATTTTTTTTACGTTGTATAATGCAGTGGTTCTCAACCTTTTAAGTATGACCTACATAGAACATTTTTGATTTATCTAGGGTAATTTGATATCTAATAAACAAAATCTATAACTTTATCTTGGGTAATTTGATATCTAATAAACAAAATCTATTAACTATGTGACAAGACAAAATATTCACAAAAGCCTAATCAATTGTGAATATCTTGGATTTATGGCACTCAAATGAGATTAATTGATTGTGCTAAAATCTAATTACACTACAGTGTATATTAATGTCAAAATGGGTGTTGGTGGTCTGGCATTCCCTAATAGGGGTTCACATGATGAACGAAAACTCGCTCCTTATGTTCATCTCTAAAGCGAATTTTTAAATAATGTAATAACTATTTTAAACTAGGCGCCTGTGCTGTTTAACAATTTAAAATTATGAAACAGTACAAATATTCAAAGTAGTACATATACAAGTGTCTAGTTTTTAACTATCATTATGACGGAGTTTCACCAAACGTCCATGATGGGGTGGATAAAACATTTTTTCTGTCTGTCAAAATGTAAATCATATTCGTTACGTGAAATTACAAATGAAATCGCGATTATCATTCATAAAACTGATCATTTTATTTAAGTATGTGTGAAATAATAATAAAAAAATCACATATAACGACAAATTGTTACTTCATTTAAAAAATATAATAATTATTATTAAATTCATTTACAATTTAATAAAATTTAGATTGTTGAACAAAAATTATATATTATTTAAATTTTTGAACTTGCAAAAAAATTTAATGAATTTGTAAGAAATTTTATCGAATTTATTATATTGATTCAGGCGTTACTTTGCGGAAATCCATTAAAAATGTGAAATTAATTAAATTTGCTATTATCCGTGAACAATTGTGCCGCCGGTGTCTTCTTTTTTGTCCGGACCATCGGTAAGTTTTATCTACTTATTACTTTTTTTTTCGGCTCCGTCGCGGAGGTCACATGGAACAGTTCGCGGATAATAGCAAATTTAATAGACGGGGATACCAGGAACAAACTTTTTTTTGATTAATAACAAGCTGAATTTTTGTAAACAGCTTCGTTTTGACGAGACAGCCATTTATTCTATCTTCGAAAAATTTCGAATCAGGTAACTAATAAAGATAGATAAGAAAGCAAAGTTTAGAGTGTTGGACTAAGAAAAGTTTCTACTTTACGTGTAGGACAATGTTACCCTTGAATAACAATAATAATTAACAAGTTGTTGTGAGAAAATTATGTTGTTATTAAATTGATTAATATCAATTTAATCATCTCATAATTCCAAAACTTTAGAGTGGAGGACTCGCCAGAAAAACCATCGAATGTGTAGGACAAAAGTTTCATCGTGTTTTTCAAAATACAATCAAGCGATTAAAGTCAAAACTAATTATTTAAAATTTTCAAAGCCCCCATAACTTTATTATCTACCCAATTTGAGATTTTTCTAAGATAGATAAGATGGTTGTCTCGTCAAAACGAAGCTGTTCACAAAAATTCAGCTTGTTATTAATAAAAAAAAAAATTGTTCCTGGGATCGCGGTCTATAATTAATTTCACTTTATCAAATTTATTAACAAACCTCAGTTTATAACAAAACTTAGTTTAAAAAACATCTTATGAATTAGTAAGTAATTTTATCACATTATTAATAAAGCGCAATTATTAACAATGACATTATTAATTAAACACAAATGTGTATTATTTAGTATCTTTCTGATCTGATTTGCTTAAGCGCAAAAGGTAGTATACAATCGCGTTGAAGTCCAAACATAATATTATCAATTATATTGGATGTGAGCAGCGCATTCTGCATTATTTAAACACAAGTACAGAATGTTCAGTGACATTTTATACACAAATCCTAAAGAAAATGATAATAAAGCAAAAATTTAAATCTTTGCTTGTATAAGGGTATTTATAAACATGGAGACAGTTGTCACTGTGTGTAAATAAAATAATGTGCATAATACAATATTAGTAGGTACTCATAAAATAGAGTTTAGTGTCATTGTGTAAAGGTAATATTAAGAGTTAAATGTGAGAGAACTATCATAAAATTAGAAATAACACTTATTTCTTTCTTCACATTGTGTAGAGGAATATTTATTATTATTTTTATAATTTCTTTCTTCACATTGTGTAAAGGAACATTAGAAAGAAGAATGACAGAGGGCAGTCATATACAATAGAGATAAGTGTTAGGGTAAATGATAAAATAGAGAATAGAATTATTATCTCAGAAGAAAGTCATAAAAGTAGAGAAAATTGACATTGTGTAGTGGTAAAGTAGAGAGTGGAATACAGTGAAAAGTCACAAAGTTAGAAAAGTGGTAATTTATAGATAGTATAATATTGGAGGGTATTCTTAAAAAAAAAAAACAATTTTGTCCATACTTCCAAAACTACTAAACCGATTTTGATGAAACTTGTGTTTGTTGTATTATAATAATGGAAATTTAATTGATTTATGTAATTTTTTTTCTGTTGTATTAGTAATGTAATACAATATTGTATGTTTCCCAAAACCAAATAAAAAAAATTGTATTGTGCTAAAATGGAGATAACAATATCAGATAGTGCTAAAAATAGTGAAAAAAGTATCAAGAACTGTTTTAATAGGAGAGTTTTCACATATAGATTAGAGGCAAGATCTGAGACCAGAAGTATAATTATGTAGCACAAAATAAAACAATAGAGTAAAATTATTTCTAAAAAAGATAAAAAGTGGCATAAAAAAGTGTTAGAAAGAAAACTAGAAAAAATTTCAGCATAAAAAATTATCCTGCCTTACAATATATTCATAATAAAGTCCCTAGTTAATTTAGTAACTACTAATCTATCTAGAATCACATAGCAAAGAAAAATTTCGCCACTTTGAACAAGCCGACACTAGCTGGTTAGAGCGTCCAGGCTAGAGGGGAGGTCGCTGGTTCAAATCCTGGCGTGTCGAAATTTTTTCTTTGTTATTTTCCAGTGTTTCATAATAAATAAAATTTATCATATACAATATAAGTGGGACTGACCTTCTCTCGTGGCGTAGTCGAGGATCTCTTTGAGTTCCTGCCAGTCCACTTCTCCGTCGGAGCCGGCCAGACGGTTGAAGAAGTCTCGCACGGGATCTGTGGGCTCAGGGTTGGGAAGAATCTCTTTCACCTGCATGAGAATACGAGATTTCTATCACCTTCAAAATAATGGGACTCTTTTCATAGTATAGTAATAAGCATATAGTGAAAAGTATGCAATTTTCACTACAGATCGTGGTCCCACAAACCCCTCAGGGGTCCACGGGAGACTTGACGGGGGTCAACGTTGGCGTGACCAAACTGGGGGTAAGCGAAGTAAAAATATCAATTAATTATCCATTCAATTCTCATTTTTTTCACTAGAACCGGTCCACCGGGATCAGAAAAATTTTGAAAGTGGTCTATGACAAAAAAAGGTTGGGAACCTTTGGTCTATACCCGTTGGTCGCACCTGCTCTTCCACTGATCTCGCACGACAACGCGAGACCTCACACCGCACAGCAGACGGTTCCAAGCTACAAGAGCTGGAGTTGGAAGTTCTCCGTCATCCGCAGTACTCACCAGACCTTGCGCCTATAGACTTCTACTTTTGCAGAATTTGGATACTTCTTGACGGGAAAAAAATCAATACTCGAGAGACAGTACAAAATGCCTTTGAAGAATTTGTTGCCTCCCGTTCAGCTGATTTCTTCAAGAAGGGTATCAATAACCTACCAATGCGTTGGCAAAGATGCATTGATTGCATGGGTGATTACTTTGATTAATAGAAATAAAAAATATAGAAAAAAATACGTTTCATTTATTTCACGAAAAACGACAATTTCATTGGTAAATACCTGTTATTTCTATAATCATGAATGTAGGATGTACCGTAACGATTACAACTTAGTTCTTCCTTCTGCATACCCCGTACGAAAGTAATGGTATGTTTTAAAACATGCAAAATTAAAAACGAACTGAAGTATTCAAATATATGTCCTCAAAAAATAATACTTTTATCCACAGCTGAATATCCGATTATTTTGTATAGTCACGATAAAAATAGGTTCGTCACCTTAAGATCTAGTTTTGCTTGCACGAGTGTACGAATCAATCATGCCAACATACCAGTACAAAAAACAGTTCTACAACATTAAATAAAATATGTGCTTCATGTTCGGCAATCATTGGTGCTCGTTCTACTATTCTTAAAGGTCTCGGCATTATTATGACACTACGAAAATAAAGGATATTACATTTATGGCAAATATATTTTGCAATAAAATATTGAATAAGACTATAAATCTAGAAATAACAACGGTGACATTAACCATGACAATAGTTTTATCATAAATATTAATGGCAGGTCAAATCAATAAAAAGTTTTAATTCAAAAAAAAACATTAGCATCTCTTTAGACAATAATCATTTACACAAGATAAAATAAGGAAATAGTGTTGATGCAAGCAAGTCTGAACCATTCAATTCAACAACAGTCTATAATGTGACAAATTTTCAAAAGATCATATGTGTTCTCAGCTTGTTAAATGAATCAATTTGAAAACTGACGAACCTATTCGTACCGCTACTGTACATTAACTAATTAAATCATTGATTCTTATTTTTCCAATTCATTTTGTTTTTGTGCTTAATTTAAACGATTACCAATCCTATATGTTTACTTTGTAGGTTAACTAAAGGTCAATGTTTTGGATCACCACAATACACCAGTTCATCAGTTGGTAAAATGTATGACGATCGCTATAGGTGAGTTTTAGTCTTGCTAACTATCGTCGTTGGTTTCTAGCAATAACCAGTACTGACCATCCAGAAGCGTATATTTTAATATAAGAAAACAAATCTTACCCTATCATCAACTTCACCCATGCCGATTTCTTGATCATTTTCACTGAAACGATAAACGTAGTTTTTTAATTAAACAAAATATTATAATTAAACCTTATAATTTACTAGCTGGCCCGGCAAACGTTGTTTTGCCATACAAAAAAATGTTAGGGGTGGACAACCCTTATCACTTAGGGGTATAAAAATAGATAATAGCCGATTCTCAGACCTACTGAATGTGCATATAAAATTTCATAAAAATCGGTCAAGCCGTTAAGGAGGAGTATGGTAAATGGTTGTGACATGAGAATTTTATATATGACTAGCGACCTGCCCGCGGTTTCACCCGCGTAGCTTTTGTTCCCGTGGGAATATCTGAAATGTCTCTATGCTAAAACCTTCCTCAAGAATCAATATATCTATAAAAAAAAAACCGTCTCAAAATCCGTTGCGTAGTTTTAAAGATTTAAGCATACATAGGGACAAACAGAGAAGGCGACTTTGTTTTATATTATGTAGTGATGTGTGCATCTATTCCTGCGCCCCTAAGGCGCGGATGCAAGGCAATGGGTGCAATTCCTCAAATTATTGAAATCTTCTGATATTGTTTTATTTTTTCCATTCTTTTAGTAGATTAGGCACTACTCCGTAAGGGTTCTGGCGTGAAGATATGGTTGTACCTTTGCCGTTCTGCCAGGCAGGTCGTAAAAGGCGACCGATTGGCTATGCGAGTCACTACCATCGTGGATACTAGGTGGTAGAGTTCTGCATTGTCTCGCCCGGGTCTGGTACCACCGCCTTACCTAGTCCTGCCGCAATAGCGTCAGTGCTTGTCACTGTCGTGTTCCGGTTTGGAGAGTAACATAGCATAGTAAACTTATGCATGTGGCATTAGACCTCGCCACAAGATAGCAACGCACCATTAACATCTTCGGTGTCTATAGGCGATGGTTGATTCTTTCTATCAGGAGACCCATCTGCTTGTTTGCTATCTTATGATATAAAAAAAATCTACCTAATTTGGTTAGGTTAGGTTAGCAATCAAATTATAATATCACTTAGATTATAATGTAACGGAATTGCTCCCTAGGTAAATTATAATCTGACGGTATTGACAATTTCTCGGCGACATATGTATTAAGCAAGTACAATAAGCTAAGATTGCAATCCCAAATCAAATTATTGAAACCGTCTGTATTATTTTATTTGTTTGATGGTATACTTTTCGCATGACCCCATTTTAATTGGTTAGATTTTAATTAGGTTAGGATCGATCGATCTGATGCCGAGTTCCGGCGATATAGCAAATGGGAAGCCGGTTGCTGTAGTTTTACTGCGTTTGAAAAAATATAATTTTACTTTTTTAAACTTGTTCACTAGATTAGTTTGAAAATGTCGTATTAGTTATGTCATTTTTCATTACAAGTCCGCACATTCCGCTTAGACGAGTGACTAAGCCCTAAAGTATGACCATACATGTCTATGCAGTCCAGACCTTGCGCCTCAAGACTTTTTTATTTACGGATATTAGATTTAAGCTTAGATGTTTGCGGTTTACGAAAAGCTATGTTGAACGGTACACAGAAAGTAATAGAAATTCCTTTAAAATTATCCACTGATTTACATAATAGTTCCAGCGAAGGAAAAAATGTACAATATTCCTATAATGGAGGCATTTACTTCAACCAAGAGAAAATGTTTGTACATATTATATACGAATTATAATAATTAATACGAATAATATGTTAAAAGCAATACAAGTATTAGTAGTAAAATACAGACATAATGTATAAGTTGTCACAAGTTACCACTACAATGTGCCAATAAAACAATAAAAACTCACCTCATGTTATTGGACTTCTCCGAGAATACACGTAGTAAAAACTCTCCCTCCTCGTCTGGCTCAAAGGTAGAAGGTACTATCACGTAGGAGCCCGGCTCAAACTTGAATCTGCGGCACAAAGAAAACACAAAATTTATGATATATATATATATATATATATATATATATATATATATATATACAGTGTATATATATATATATATATATCAGCTAGTGTATATATATATATATATATATATATATATATATATATATATATATATATATATATATATACACTAGCTGACTCAGCAAACGTTGTTCTTCTGCCTTTTTAACTACTCTTATTTTTCTTCTATATTTTCTCACCTTTTAAACCTTCCCTGGACTTCAACAATTCATTCAAAACCAAAATCAACCAAAACGGTTCAGCCTTTCTTGAGTTTTAGCGACTAACGAACAGCAATTGAATTATAATATATATGGATGTAAATTCTAGACTATATCTCGAGACGATCACTAGCTATCATTAACAAGAACGCGCACCTGCTGGACACAATTCTGAACGTGTCTAATAAAATCACACAGATATATATTTTAAAAATAAATATGACTTAACTTGTTCCGTTTGCCCCGAGCAGTAAGTGTGAATACGCCGGGCAGCTTGGGCATCCATGATCAGGCTAGTTACAAACTCCTGAACAACTCATTTCATGTCTAGAAAAGGAATCTCCACTGCTTACGCTAATGGTATTCCCCTGGGGTAAACTACGACCTTTAAATTGCATTTCCATAGTGTTAGGGGGAGGGAGGGAAAGGCCTCCAGGAACCTCATAGACAAAACTAAACGTAATAGCAAAGCTGTTACTTTACGTTGGTTTTAGTGATGTAGTGGTATTGCCCTAGTCGTGCTGGTCCATTTAGCTAAGTAGTAGTGCCATACTACTACTACGTGTACAAGAGCCCTACGCGCTTCAATTCTTGACTTTTTGTTATGGGGAGGTGAGTTTAGTGTAGGTCGGCGAGGGCGTGTGTGTGTGTGTGTGTGTGTGTAGGGAGGCACTGACCTGGCGCTGACCTCGCGCAGGTTGATGAAGGCCTGCGAGCGGCCCGCGGAGGCGTTGTACTTGAAGAAGTTGATGTCCAGCGGCTTGGGCACGTGGCCGTACGAGGGCAGCCGGTACACCGCGAACCCGATGGTGAGGCACTCCAGCCCCTGGTGCCGCTGCGAGCGACGGTTCTTCTGCATCAGCGCCACGATGATCTGGGGACCACGGACACCCCTTATATATCTTAACACCACGATACATACGTTACTACCCGTTGTATACGTGTTTTACCACTGATCCAGACCTATGAACAATTTTTTAAATAAATAATAATTACATTACAATTATAGTATACTAGCTGACCCGGCAAACGTTGTTTTGCCTTACATATGTATTAGGAATCCATAATGGACAAACAACGTGACACGTAATTTATATAAGACTACGGGATTGTCCTTCCACGCAGCCAAAATGGCATTAAACTTTATATGACGGTTAAGTGTTCTTAAATTTTCTAATTATCCGCGCAATTTTCTTAATATTTTCTTTTATAAGAATCTTCTCCTTACAATTACAAACACAACAAAAAAAAAAATTACCGAAATTGGTCCAGCCATTCAGGCGTGATGTCGTGACCAAGGAAAATAGGGATTGATTTTTATATTATATAGATGTATCAACCCAAATATCTATAAAATTTTGTTGACACACTAATAAACACAAAAGACGACGAATCATTCGTCAAATGCCGTCGCGGACTACCTGTTCACACATTCGTGGGTGAATCAATTTGATATTTGCACACGAACATGGAGGACGTTTGGCATGAGATAAGATAAGATAAGATATTATTTATTTGCAAGAATAAGGTACAGATATACAGATGGTCAGATACAATTATAATAGAATCAAACTTATTCTACTCAGTGAGTGTGCAAATACAACATTTTTGATTTATTTCCATTGACTTATTATTACTAATATGTCAACGTTTATTTCCATTAATTATTTTATTTTTACACTAACTAAAATTATAACTATTATTATATTAATTATTAACGAAACAAAGGGTGATTCCAGAAGTTATCAATAATGTCTATTTTCAATTGTAATAAGAATATGTAATAATATGTCAATGTTTATTTCCATTAATTATTTTATTTTTACACTAACTAAAATTATAACTATGTATTATTATATCAATTATTAACAAAACAAAAAGTGTGATTCCAGCAGTTATCAGTAATGTCTATTTTCAATTTTATACCACAATTCCAAAATATTATCTATATTATCTATACAGTACTTCAACTTCATACAAACGGACGAAGCGCGAGCTATGACTAAGCGCCTCGATCTCGGCATTGCGCCCAGCATGCACACAGCCGCAGCTGTGCCGTAGTGAAAAACAGACGGTGTGTTCTTATTTTAACAACTACTTTTACACTACAGTAATTTTTAACTAAAAATAAATTCAAGTATATATTTAATGACGAGTATAATTAAATCTAGCAATAAAAAAACCACACAATATTTTTGTTTATATAAAAAAGTATATTTACAATCACAAAACTAAATGGAAACACAAAGTAGGCAAATGTAACTAAAAATGCTGGAGGCGGGCAGCTCTATCGCATATTTACGTACCGCGCGCCTTCAGACATTTATTTCAAAGATACGGCCGAGTTACAATACTGTATAAATTATATTACCATGCCTGTAGTGTGCTGGGAAATGGTATCATCACATGTTTAATAATACCTATCGGTGTGAAAGATCAGTTAAATTCATTGACGCATAGGGTGACAATAATTTTGCAACGTCATTGATACACGATAGGGTGATAATAATTTTACAACTGAGTTTACCGGCAATACGACCTGTATTTGTTATTTTCATTTTGTTTTATCAATTATTCATGTAAATTTTAATCGGATATGACTGCAGATTGTTCCAGAACAAATGTGCCTCGAGTGATTTGGTGGTCAGTACTTACGGTACACTTGTTGTCTTCGTCGCCCTCGTCGACGTCGGTGAGTGTGACGGTGTACTGCGGATTCTTCCAGAACGTCTCCAGATAGTTCCTACACCCGCCCGCGGTAACTCCTGCGACACAACACAAATACTTTTTTTCATATAAGCTCAACAAACAAACAGATCGCTTAGAAACACTAAATATGTTATCTATATATTAATACGTGACGGGAAAACTTTGTACCCCTTTTTAAAACTACTGCGCGAATAGTGGAGTATGAAAATTGGCACAAATGACGTCCACCTTGCGGAGGACTGCAGAAACCTAATATTGTAAACCGTATTTCAAAAAATTAAAAATATTAACATTTCCTTCAATTTATATATTCGAAATACTAAAATTTGTTAAAAAATATCCCCAGTTCTTTAAAAAACAAACTGAATACCCACGAAAATTTACAACAAGATTTAAACACAAACTAGAATTACCAATCTCAAACCTTAAAATGCACAGCTCGGGGCCAAACGTTATGGCTGTAAAAATATTTAATAAGTTACCCGAAAAACTTAAATCGGAAGAAAATTGTAAAATATTTCTACGCGATGTTAAGAACCTACTGATAAATAAATGTTATTACACCTTAAGCGAATTTTTGAATGATAAATTTTAATAAGAAACAAATTTTAATCAGAAAAGTGAATCAGTCCGCCTCTGCATTGCTACACCCTATCAGGGTACATATGTTGTTCCTAGAATGTATACTTAACACCTATAAATGTATAACATATGACGCAATAAAGTATTGAGTATTGAGTATTGAGTATTTTAAATTGATAAAAATAAACATCTATACATATAATAAAATCGTAGGAAAGTCAAAACTGTACATTGAATATTTTTTAAAAGAATACTTGGGACGAGATCTGCAATCGATATCGTCATGTAAAGAAACTCGACCTCTCTCAAATTCAGCAAACCATCGCCTCACGGTGCTCAAACAAGGTGCTTCTCTCCCAAAAGCATTTTGAAGACGAGCGGCACAGTCTTGCGGAGAAAGAGAACTTTTAAAATCATAAAAAATCATCGCTCTAAAATCTTTTCGACTTAATTCCATTTTCGTTGCGTACGTAGAACTTTGATGGGTGATAAAAAAACAATTGACAAATCATTTCTCACCATTTTTTTTTTAATTACTAAGAAGGTTGCAACGTTTTAAAAATATAACATTCGAAATTCAAATAATTCCGATTAGCTAGAATTGCAAAACTTTTAATGTGCCCCATGTATTACTATGGCCCGATAACACTTTGATTTGTGCCAGTGCGAATGTTTAATACAGGTGCTTAGTATAAAGTAAAAAACATGTGTAGACAGCCGTTGATTAGTGTGAGTGATTAGTAATCAAATCAGCGTCTATTCACTTTACCACGCTGATTACTAATCACTGGCACTAATCAACGGCTGTCTTCACGTATTTTTTGTCTGTTTTGAAAAATGTAATGCATATCGAAATACCTCTGACCCATTCCCCTTCAAACACTGACATCTCCCACTTCTTGGTGCAGCCTTCGGGACATTCTTCAGGGTCTAACGAGTCAGGATTCAAGTTGCAAATCTCCACCCTGGAATTAATTAACAAATGAATGAATACTTTTATTGGCAAAAAAATATCATTTTAATCAACTTTAGAACGATAGTCTTAGTTAGGCAGAATATTTTGTTTTTCATGTAGATAATCTACAAAGACGGCTACACCAATATGGAAAATTCTTTAATTTTTGCTTGAAAAGTTTAATTCACTCCAACACGGCGATATCATTGCTCCGTAATAGTGTTCTTCCAGCTATTAGTGTACAGGTAAAAGCAATAGAAGGTGAAGCGTTACTTCATTGCAAAGTGCAATTTTTTTTAATATCGATAGGGAAGCGTATGACCACGATCTCGCCTGATGGTAAGCTAAGATATGGCCATAGATGGAATGCGCTCCCCTTGAAGATGCCCAGATTGTACTCGTAAGGGAACACAGACTCACCATATGGCTAATAACTACCTAGAATCTATATATTTGACTCTCCTGAAGATTTTATTTATATCATAACAAATAAGCAGATGGGTTTCTTGATGCGAAGAGAACAATCGCCTTTAGGCACCAAAGATGTTAATGGTGCATTGTTATCGTTGTGGCGAGGTCTAATGTCACATGCATAAGTTTACCTGCTACCTTATTCTCCAAACCGGAATCCGACAGTGACAAGCACTGACGCTATTGGTACCAGACCACCTAGTAACGATGATAGTGATTCGATTAGCCTATCGGTCGCCTCTTACGACTTGCCTGGCAGAACAGTAGTTAGCCTATTATTCAAAGGAACCCGGACCAACATGGAGGACAAGATGTTTCGGTTGCAAAGTGAAATTTTCTGACCTTGGGTGAGTTCGTCCCATTATCTATATTACGTTTTGTTTTAGTAGCATCACAGTATTTACATATAAAATTTCGCATAAAATTGTAAAATAACGTACCAAAATTTAGTTCAAGTTTCATCAACATATTTGAAGTCGGTTTTAATTTTAAATTACTATTATGTAAATAGACCTTGGAGAAGACTCATATCATATTCAAAAAATTTATGTGGTGGTGGTAATAATAGTGGTAATGATAATAAAACATTACGGCATGCTCATTTGGATGTTCCAAGCTATTGTTGCAGAATACTCTCGATAAAAATAGCAATTATTAGAATCATCTAAATATTAAGGAAAGAGTCAGTTGCTTTTATCAGTAACCAATATGTACTTTTGACACAATCAACAATACTATAATGGACCTTCTCGCATAAGACTTAAGGTTGAAATTAGCGTGTACTATGACTTGTTATTGTTTAAATTATTTAAGAATCATTGATAATTCTCAGCTATTGTAGAACTTTTGAGAACATTTTCAAATGTTTACCTGGGATTTAAGCGTATTAGGAACGGACGGCAAGAAGCGAGTTTAGTTTTCGTAAAGCGATCGAAATGATAATTTAGACGATAAAGTGCGATAACAGTGATAGAGCGTTTAGTCTGAATGAGAATAGTGTTTTGGTTTAGACGGTTAGTTCTAGCACAGAATACTGGAGACTAACAGAAGTCAATGTTCCATACAAATAATATTCGAGCATAGCACACATAGACACTTCTCACGGACGCGATATCTTGGACTGGTGCGGAACAAACTGTCCCGAGCCATTCCGAGATATCGCGTTCATGAGAGGTGTCTATGTGTGCGTTGCTCGAATATTATTTGTATGTATATTGACTTTTGTTAATCTCCAGTATTCTGTGGTTTTGTGTGAATATAGTGACGGTGTTATTAGCGTTAGTCAGTGGGTATACACGTGTTGTATTGTGGTGTATCTTACACTTGTGTGGTAAATAAACACGGTCTTAATATAAGTGGTGTTTTATTACACAATAACGAACTGTAAGCTCGTAAAACTATTTATTAATTTACTCAGGCTATCCAATGTGGAACAGACTACCAATATTGATTGGCAACAAATAAATACCTGTCGAAATGTTGACAGAAGTCCTTGAATGACATCCAGAATTCCCCATCATCGTCGAAGGTCAGCCCCAGCTCTTCCTTCTCTGATTGTGGTATGAAGCGCCACTCCGGTGACCTGTAACAGAAGGAAATATTAAAATAATTATAACACCGTACCTACCCTAACTTTTTTCTTTAACAACGTTTTTTTCGAAAAATGTAATAATAATATAGGTAACCTTACAGTAGGCAAATTATTTGCTTGTTGCTGTGCTGTGCTTATTTGTTGTGCTGTTTCAATTTAAAGGGTAAGGTAGCCGACAGACCTATACATGTGGCATAAATTGCTAGATAGATGTTCTTCAAATCGTAGTAGATAGAGGTCTTTAGAATACTCTATAATTGCAAGGGCTTAATACACTACTTGTGAGTTTTGTAGCTAAACGGACAAAAGGAATCTTATAATATCGTCATGTCTGTCTGTCTGTTAGTCCTGTAGACGGATGCATTATTCTCCGAGTAAAGTGACGGACAAACGTCACTTGGAGAAAAGTTTTAAAAAGTTTGATTTTGGAGTTTCTTTTTATTATATCATAAGATAGCAAACAAGCAGATGGGTCTCCTGATGGAAAGAGTCAAGCATCGCCTAGACACCAAAGATGTAAATGATGCGTTGCTATCTTGTGGCGAGGTCTAATGCCACATGCACATGTTTACCGGCTACCTTACCCTCGAAACCGGAACGACAGTGACAAGCACTGACGCTATTGCGGCAGGAATAGGTAAAGCGGTGGTACCAGATCCGAGCGAGACAATGTAGAACTATACCACCTAGTAAACAAAGTTGCCCCCAGGGGTTGCGCAGTGTGTAATGCTCCTGTAATGTATGTGTGTACTGACTTGTCGCTCCAGGGCCCGTTCCACTCGGCCTCGTTCCCCCAGGGGTTGCGCAGTGTGTAATGCTCCTGTAATGTAAGTGTGTACTGACTTGTCGCTCCAGGGCCCGTTCCACTCGGCCTCGTTCCCCCAGGGGTTGCGCAGTGTGTAATGCTCCTGTAATGTATGTGTGTACTGACTTGTCGCTCCAGGGCCCGTTCCACTCGGCCTCGTTCCCCCAGGGGTTGCGCAGTGTGTAATGCTCCTGTAATGTATGTGTGTACTGACTTGTCGCTCCAGGGCCCGTTCCACTCGGCCTCGTTCCCCCAGGGGTTGCGCAGTGTGTAATGCTCCTGTAATGTAAGTGTGTACTGACTTGTCGCTCCAGGGCCCGTTCCACTCGGCCTCGTTCCCCCAGGGGTTGCGCAGTGTGTAATGCTCCTGTAATGTATGTGTGTACTGACTTGTCGCTCCAGGGCCCGTTCCACTCGGCCTCGTTCCCCCAGGGGTTGCGCAGTGTGTAATGCTCCTGTAATGTATGTGTGTACTGACTTGTCGCTCCAGGGCCCGTTCCACTCGGCCTCGTTCCCCCAGGGGTTGCGCAGTGTGTAATGCTCCTGTAATGTATGTGTGTACTGACTTGTCGCTCCAGGGCCCGTTCCACTCGGCCTCGTTCCCCCAGGGGTTGCGCAGTGTGTAATGCTCCTGTAATGTAAGTGTGTACTGACTTGTCGCTCCAGGGCCCGTTCCACTCGGCCTCGTTCCCCCAGGGGTTGCGCAGTGTGTAATGCTCCTGTAATGTATGTGTGTACTGACTTGTCGCTCCAGGGCCCGTTCCACTCGGCCTCGTTCCCCCAGGGGTTGCGCAGTGTGTAATGCTTCTGTAATGTATGTGTGTACTGACTTGTCGCTCCAGGGCCCGTTCCACTCGGCCTCGTTCCCCCAGGGGTTGCGCAGTGTGTAATGCTCCTGTAATGTAAGTGTGTACTGACTTGTCGCTCCAGGGCCCGTTCCACTCGGCCTCGTTCCCCCAGGGGTTGCGCAGTGTGTAATGCTCCTGTAATGTATGTGTGTACTGACTTGTCGCTCCAGGGCCCGTTCCACTCGGCCTCGTTCCCCCAGGGGTTGCGCAGTGTGTAATGCTCCTGTAATGTATGTGTGTACTGACTTGTCGCTCCAGGGCCCGTTCCACTCGGCCTCGTTCCCCCAGGGGTTGCGCAGTGTGTAATGCTCCTGTAATGTAAGTGTGTACTGACTTGTCGCTCCAGGGCCCGTTCCACTCGGCCTCGTTCCCCCAGGGGTTGCGCAGTGTGTAATGCTCCTGTAATGTATGTGTGTACTGACTTGTCGCTCCAGGGCCCGTTCCACTCGGCCTCGTTCCCCCAGGGTTGCGCAGTGTGTAATGCTCCTGTAATGTATGTGTGTACTGACTTGTCGCTCCAGGGCCCGTTCCACTCGGCCTCGTTCCCCCAGGGGTTGCGCAGTGTGTAATGCTCCTGTAATGTATGTGTGTACTGACTTGTCGCTCCAGGGCCCGTTCCACTCGGCCTCGTTCCCCCAGGGGTTGCGCAGTGTGTAATGCTCCTGTAATGTATGTGTGTACTGACTTGTCGCTCCAGGGCCCGTTCCACTCGGCCTCGTTCCCCCAGGGGTTGCGCAGCCTCAGCAGCGGTATCTTGCCGGCGCGGCCCGGGGTCTCGATGTCCACATACTTGACCCTGGTCACGGAGTACGCGTGTCCTCGGATCAGACCCACCGGCGTCTCTGCCTCTAGGATGTTGGGGTCCGGCTGAAAACATTTTGTACTTATCAGACTATCTGTGCCTTACTATGTTCACTCGACGTTTTAACAAATTAAGTACAGCTAACTAACAATGCTTTTGTTAACCGGTTTATTTTCAAACCTAAGAAACACTTTGTTACGGTTGTTTTACCTTAAAATACCAGTTTCTTTATAGAGAAAAATTATAAGGGTTTGAATCAATTAAACGTCTTCATAGAAATCATTTTGAATTATCTGATATTCGAAACTTCCAATTTTTGTCCACACTGTGCCTGACGTAATTTTCGCGTTCAAAACTCACTAAAAACCTCTATGTCTCGCGCAATTATTGTCACCCTACGTATTAATGAACCTGCTCGTAGGCACATAACAATGTATTTGTATAAGGCGACTTGTGCCAGCGCCGTTCGTGTTTATTAATGTACCCACATAAACAAAATTTTATAAACTTTTGTAATAAGATATAACATACTTAAAAAACTATTGCAATTGATTCTACTGCTAATTCTGATCAAACTAGTTATAGCTTTTGTATCAATAAAGAAGCATCTTGTATACGTGCTTTAGCTCTATGATGATTTTTAGCTATATGATGATTTCTAGCCATATGACTATTTTTACGAATAAAATAATTTTGTCTCCATAACACTACGCTTTTCTGCATAAAATAATCCACTTATAACGTGTGTGAGTAGTAAGGTAAACAACCTCTCGCCATGTTTCGTTAAAAGTGGATTAATTTATGCAGAAAAGAATAAAGTGTTATGAGACAAAATTATTTTATTGTAAAAAAAATCAAAAAATTCTAGTCACTTAAATCACATTCTTTTTGGCTGTATATCTTTAGTTATAAGTACTGAACGTTGTGTTGAAATACGATCACCTATTTTGGAAGGACCTTATACAGACTGACTGGTGACTGGCGAGTTACCTCAGATACTTCTGGAGAACACTCGGTAATTAATTCTCGTTAAAATGATATGATAAAATTAGGGGCTTAATTTTTGACCAATATTTCTCTAATAAGTTAAATGTAGATATTATGCTCTCTAGTACGCGCTAGTCGACATCAAGAACACGCCGCCGCCACCCCCCGCTATTTTGTGTTGAAAGCGCGCTACGCAACACGTGCGTCCGCGCGATGTCCAACATGACGCAGGTAAATATAGGATTATCGGTATATTGTTTACTAAGTTTACTAAGAAGTATTTTAATATTTATTTTTAATGTTATTTTTTCTCATCATATATGATCGCCAACTATCACGTCCTTAAATATTTAAGATAATTCACCAGTCAGTCTGTATATGATAGTCGCTTCTATCTAGTATAGGTGTTAGGAGGTAGACTGTTTATCTTATACACTATGCCTGGTCTAAAAACTCACCTCAATACTGCATCCCATGAGCGAGTTACGTTCGTAGGCCTTCAGCAATATGGTGTAGAAGTTGGGCGGCAGTTCGCTTATCTCGTACATTTCCGTAACACCACCGGTGAAATCTTCCATCGCCTCGCACGTAGAACCACCTTTTAAGGCTTCATATGAACCGTGCAACCTGGAAGTTAAAAAAAGGCATTTTTATATCACAGAATATTAAGCACGTATTTGTATATATTAGTGGTCGTTTTGTAGTCGAAATTGGACCATAGACTAAATAATAAAATCTATTTTAAGTATGATAACAGACTTTAGCCTTAAAGGCAATAGCACTTTTGTATGTTTTTATATATCATAAGATAGCAAACAAGCAGATGGGTCTCCTAATGGTAAGAGTCAACCATTGCCTATATACACCAAAGATGTTAATGGTGCGTTGCTATCTTATGACGAGGTGTAATGCCACATGCATAAGTTTACCGGCTACCTTACCCTCCAAACCGGAACACGACAGTGACAAAAACTGACGCTATTGCGGCAGGAATAGGTATGTATATTGTCATATATTATGTCACATGAATGTAGTGTATGTAATGTTTATTTTTATTAATTTTATGTATTTCAAATGCATATTATTTAAAAATATTAAGTTTCTGTAGTCCACCCATGGCAATGTAAACTTTAATTGTGTCAATTTTCACACTTCAATGTTATATTATTGTGAAATCATTAATATATATATATATATATATATATATATATATATATATATATATATATATATATATATATATATATATATATATATATAAATAAATCCCTATTTTCCTTGGTCACGATATCACGCCTGAATGGCTGGACCAATTTCGGTATTTTTTTTTTGTTGTGTTTGCAATTGTAAGGAGAAGGTTCTTATAAAAGAAAATATTGAGAAAATTGCGCGGAAAATTAGAAAATTTAAGAATACTTAACCACCATATAAATTTAATGCCATTTTGGCTGCGTGGAAGGACAATCCCGTAGACATATAAATTACGTGTCACGTTGTTTGTCCGCTATGGATTCCTAATATGTATGGCAAAATAACGTTTGCCGGGTCAGCTAGTTTACATATATTAATTATTACATTTATTATACTTATTTTCCGTTTAGTGTCCGATTGGCGATAGGCTTACTACCTATCACATTCTGATTATTTTCGGCTGATCGTGAGTGCACATGTTCTCTGCCTATCTCTTCGGGGTTACGTATGTGATGATTGATACTTACTTGGCATAAGCTTTTTCTAGCAAAGCACTCCAGAACTCATTCCTCTCAGCGGAATGGAGGAACACCAGTTTTCCGCGGTACGTGGGCAGACGATCGTCAATCACCACGTCTACCCAACGGCCATATTGCCAGAATCTGAAAAATAAAACAAATATCTCAAAGCCGAGTCAATCCGGGCATCTTATGAAAAAATGGTAACTGCCTTATGTGGATGTATCAAATACAGATATTTGTTATTACTGTAATTATTTTTGTCTTATAGCATTCACCCCGTGCTTGGGAAAACTTGAAAAAATTTAAAAAAACAAAGAAAAATATTGACACGCAGGATTGAACCTGCGACCGTCTCCCTTAAGCCGGAACGCTCTACCACTAAGCTAATGTCGACAGGCTACCTTACTCTCTTTACTTTTTACTTTTTCTATTTACTTTTTTAAATAAATATTTGCACACCATATCATGGTATAAAATGTCGGAAACTTAATCAAATTTTAATAACTTGTAACTCCCATATTCAGGCAAATAAATAAATTCTTGCTTTTTTTCTTTTTACAAACCGGAATACGACAGTGACAAGCACTGACGCTATTGCGGCAGGAACAGGTAAGGCATTGGTACCAGACCCGGGCGAGACAATGCAGAACTCTACCACCTAGTAGCCACGATGGTAGTGACACATATAGCCAATCAGTCGCATTTTACGACCTGCCTGGCTGAACGACAGTTGGTGTATTCTACAAAAGAAGCCCAAACAACACGCCGGGAAAGGTTTAATATCATACAAGGCTGATTTATTTGTACAAAATAAAATAACTTACCGGAAATGGAAAACACCAGCATAATCCTCATCGAAGCTCTGATCATCAGGTACCACTTGGAAGAACAATCTGGAAAGAAATACCATTCGTTATGAACATATTTTTTTATAGAAAAGGGGGCAAACGAGCATATGGTGCACCTGATGGTAAGTGATCACCGCCGTCCATGGACATCCGCAATACCAGAGGTCTTGCAGTTGCGTTGCCGGCCTTTTAAGAATGAGTAAGCTCTTTTCTTGAAGGCCCGCAAATCGTATCCGTTTGGAAACACCCCTGCCGGTAAGTGGTTCCACAACAAAAATATTAAGTTAGTACAGTGTTTCCCAAACATTGTTTTAATATGGCCCGGTAATTTTCACACTGTCCCTTCGTGACCCACTTAATACTTTTAAACCCAAGTTGGTTCTATTAGTTGAAAAAATACATATTTAATAATAATAAAAGGTTTTAATTAATGCTACATATTTTGATGTCGCCTATTTTGTCATCACTCAACACTTACGAATTTTCGTCGCGTCGCGTTGCGTTATGTCGATCTATAGTAAGTAATATTTTAAAAGCAAGGCGGGAATGTTGCAACCCGGTATTTTTTTTTTGATGGCCCGGTACCGGGACGCGACCCGGCAAATGGAAAACGCTGAGTTAGTAAATAGTTGTGCTTCAGGAAGGTGTGATAGGGTTGGATGTTCACTTCTTATGACGATAATAAAAGCAACAAAGTTCCAAAAATCTATTATTATTATTAAAGATATATAGGTGCTTCATTATAAAACAGATCTTGGCCTTTTTAGGGTTCCGTACTTAAAAGGTAAAACGATAACCCTATAACTAAGCCTCCGCTGTCTGTCCGTCTGTCTGTCACCAGGCTGTATCTCATAAGCCGTAATAGGTAGAAAGCTGAAATTTTCACAAATTATGTATTTTCGTTGCCGCTATAACAACAAATAAAAATAAAAAAAATAAAATATTAAAATGGGATCACCATACAATAAACCTGTTTTTTTCGTTTTTTTTCCTATGATGGTACGAAACCCTTCGTGCGCAAGTCCGACTCGCACTTGGCCGGTTTTTATTATCTAGTATAATAGAGCAAATTGAATGCTGCCTCAATTGAAGGAAATAACGACATTGTTAAAATTTAAAAAATCATTATTCAATTGGAAAATATTAGATCACTAGAAAATGTGATCACTAGAACATGACACGGCAGTCGTGTCATGCTTTACTTTAAGGCGATAACATACGCAAAACTACGAAATATACTTCTCTTTGAAAGCCTACTTCTCCTAAACCGTTAATCCAATAATTTAAAAAAAAATACATTGTACGTAAAATATAATTAACTTTAAATTTTAAGTTCGTTTTTTCAAATTTCATTGTTATTTTTGACGAAAAAAAAATCGAATATCTCTCTTATTTTTACCCAAGAATTTTCTTATAACTTCTAAACTACTGAAACGATTTTGGTGATTTTTTCACTTTATTACAGACAATTTATTGCTTTATAAAAATTAAGTTCAACATTTTACAAAATCATTATAGTGTGTCATTAAATCAATAAAAACCTTATTATTTCATTCGCGGACAGCGCTCGCTCCGAAAGTCAGTCTCCCGATAGCGTTCGTACGAGGAGGCTGTGTCGCACGTCAGCATATACCGCTCTCCACATTAGAGTCAAAGAGTAATAATACAGATAGTGCGTTTGGCACAGTAATAAGGTTGTGCTGTTTAAAAATTGGACATGTCGTTTACGCTTGAACGTTTTTTATAGTAGATAATAAGTTTGGAGCGGGAAGGCTGATTTTTTTACAGAGGTTATTCTTATGATGTAATTTAATCCCTTAAAGAGGTAAAAGGGGCGTTAATGATTGTTTTAAAAAAATGTATATTACTTAAAATTTAGTATTAATGCTTTTTAATACGATTAAATAAATACGCATTTTTGAATTTCATCCTATAAAGGGGTAAAAGGAGAGTTAATTTTCGCATGAAAAATGAATTGTTTGTCGTAGAAATTACTAAAAATTAAGTATTTATGCTGTTTAATACAATTAAAGAAATTCACATTTTAGAATTTTTTTCAATTTCATCCATTAAAAGGGTAAGTGTATAAGTTTGTATTAAAATAAAAAGTTTATATTATCTAAACTCTCATAAAATGTAGTACCTGCTTATTCAATTCAATCCAAATTAAAGAAACATGCGCGTAATTAAGTTCGGAGTTTCATCCCTTAAAGGAGTAAAAATGGGTGTTACAATTCATATGAAAAATTAAACGCTTATGGTCAACATAACTTGAAATTTGGTACTTATGTTCTTCAACACAATTTAAAAATTATATATTTAGGGATTTCATACATTTATTCCTTAAAAGGGTAAAAAAAGCGTTTTTGTTTGTATGAAAAATAGATTGTTTATTGTAGAATATTGTAGAAATTATTTAAAACTTAGTATTTATGTTTTTCAACACAATTAAATGAATACGAGTTTAGTGTTTTTTAAATTTCATCCCTTAAAAGGATCAAAAATGTGGTTAAGTTTGTGTAACAAATAAAATTTGTTTCATCAAAATCTTTGCAAATTTATTAGTTATGCTCTTTACTTCAATTACATAAACGTGCATGTAAGGAAACTTTGAGTTTTACCTCCTAAAGAGGTAAAAGAGGGTATTAAGGGGCTGAAAGCACACGCACTATTGCACTCGGTTCTCTTTGCATACCTCGTAAAGGGACTGGCGTGAATATATATCGTCGTTGTTGTTGTTTTAGCAATAACCAGGACCGACTGCTTTATGTGCTCATCCGAGGCATGGAAGTGGTAACACACCAACCGCCAGACTCTAAGCTGCTACTGATATTTTTGAATTTTCGAAAAATACCTTAAACCAAACTTTAGGTTATCCCCTTGACTACGAGGCAGTTATTATAATCATTAGTTATTTTTTTCGACCGTGGTTTTTTGCAACACATCAACCCGGTTTTGGAACTACCGCGTTACATATTCCTGCTGCAATAGCGTCGGTGTTTTTAACTGTCGTGATTCGGTTTTGAGGGCAAGGTAAACATATGCATGTAACATTCTAACCCTGCTACAAGAATAGCAATGCACCATTAACATTTTTAGTGTCTATAGGCGATGTTTATATGTTTCTATCAAGAAAACTGTTTACTTGTTTGCTATTAGAAGAAATGAAATAAATATAAATTAAATATATTATACATACAAATAGTCTAAATTAATCAACCTGTTTAAAACTTTCCTTTTAATTTAATTGAAAGCATACAGATATGGTTTCAATTAAATTAAATCTCTACTTTTTCTTATGAGATTTCGAAACAAAAACTTAAATTTTTAAAGGTTATTTAAGAGATCACTTTTTACAAAATCACATTTTAAGGTTTTGTTAAAATTGTTAATTGTATGTATTAAAATAAAGTGCTACACGAGATGTATTGTATATTATAAGATAATAGGATACGTAACAGTCATTATTGTGTAAAATTGTCATGTAATAATTCTTTTGTCGATTTTCGATATTTACTGTTTTTTCTTTCGATATTTATCGTTATTATAAAATGAATCGATAAATGACCGATTATCTGTTATGGGTTTTGAGTTTGCTAACATTCATTTGATTCATGATGATAAAAGTTCATATAGGTAAACAAAAATGTTAAAACGTATCTGCACCCACTGTATATACTCTTTGACTCTTGGAGATATCGGCGTGCGGAATAGTACTTACGCTGCGCCTGTCACTAACTCAAGGTCGTTCGCAGGTGTAATCGCCTTAACGTGTGGCGTATGACAAGGGAGTCGTGTCATTTTAAATCGATTGTATCATCCTCAGATTGTGTTTTAAAAGGTTCTTCCCTGAACAAAAACTTTATAATTTTCCAGTAAATCAAGCCTTTAGACTTCGTTTTATTTTTTGAAATGGAAAAATGTAGGGGATGTCAACCTTTAAGGTGTATTAATATTACTAAACGAAACAAAACCCAAAAATTAAAAAAAAAAAAATCGTTAATTTATTAATGTTAGTATTTTCACGCCCGTATCCCCAAAATGGTAGGCAGAGGTACACCCACTGCACCCACGATATACGAGATACTTAGTCCCAAAATGTGATAAATGGCAAGCCTATCGCCAATCGGGCACTTATCCAACCCCTGGCAACGTTGTTTTTTCAATTAATCAAAAAATCACGATTTTTTAATAACTTCTAAAAAACAACGTTTTTTTTTAAACCTAGTGGGTACGGTCCGGATTTGCACCGTAAAGCGCTGTAGGTGCGCCTTACGAAGCTAAAAATAAACACATGATTAAATAATTGATTTTTACTGAAAATATTTTTTCAAGATTTAAAACGCGGTTTTAATGAAAATGAATAAATCATGCCAACGCTGCATTTTCCTATTTCTATACTATGAAATCCTTATATTTCGTGTAGTTAGGTAAAATAGACTTACTTTCTATGTAACGTGAGGTTAGCGACGGCGGCAAGTAGCCAGCAGTCACCCAACTCTCCTTGCTGGACATCGAAACGGCTGTACCCTTCGACGAACAGCTGAGGGTCATCCGCGATTTCCTAACCAACATATTTAACGCTTTAAGATACATACAAGTTATTTAAAAAATCAACATAAATACAAGCTATTTTAAAAATCAAGTTTTCGTAACCGGCGGAGAAATGAATGTGGAGGAAGCGAGACAAGTCTCTAAGGATCGTGGTGTATGGCACTCGGTTCTCTCTGCCTACCCAGTAAGAGATCTGGCGTGAAGATATGCATGTATGAACCTACAAGTTATTTTTAAAATGCAAAACACAAACGTATTATTTTTCTGTTCTCATTACCACCACCTTAGCTTTTCCTGCCGCAACAGCGTCATTGCTTGTCATCGTCGTGTTCCAGTTTGCAGGATAAGGTAGCCGCAAGACTTATGTATTTGGCATTGCCATCCCGTCACACGGATATCAACGCACCACTAACATCTTTGTTAGTGGTGCGTTAGCTATAAGCAAAGGTTATCTTACCATCAGGAGAGACATCTGCTTGTGTGCTATCTAATGATATTCTCCAAACCGGAACACAAAAATGACAAGCACTGACGCTATTGCGGCAGGAATAGGTAAGGCGGTGGTGCTGTATACCCGTACGAGATTCCATCACCACCAGGTGGGATCACGTACGAGTGGAAATTTACTACCCTAGTAATCATGATGGTAGTGACACGTATAGCCAACCATTCGCCTTTTACGACCCGCCGGGCAGAATGACAACATGGTTTATTCTTCAAATGGGGCCTCAACCAATACCAACCTCTGGCCGTAGCCAAGTAATAGGTCTATCTAATCGTTCTATGTATGTATGTATGTATGTATGTATGTATGTATGTATGTATGTACGTATGTATGTAAGTATGTATAATTGTATAAAATCAAACTCACTCCCGGCCGTAGCCATGTAATGAGTTTGTCTACACGTTCTATGTATGTATGTGTGTGTATGCATGTATGTCGTATGTATGTATAATTGCACCAAACCAAACTCACCCCTGGGGGAAAGCCAAGTAATAAGTCTGTCTAAGTAATGAATCATTCTATATATGTATGTATGTGTGTATATTTATGAGGGTTAATGTATGTATAATTGTATAAAACCAAACTGACCTCTGGCCGCAGCCATGTAATGGGTTTGTCTAATCGTTCAATATAATTATATGTGTATATGTATGTATGAGTTTATGTATGTACAATTGAATGAAATTGAACTCACTCCTGGCCGCAACCAAGTAATGGGTCTATCCAATCGTTCCTTATAGTACAAGCTGCGATCGATGGGAGGGAACTCTGGATCTTCGAACAATCTGCCCTCAGACAAACACCGGGAGCGAATCTCCTTGAAGTCTTGATACGTAGCGGGTCCGAAACCTGACGGCCGAGTTTCACCGAGCTGAAAAAAATTGAAACAATTTTAATAAATTTTACTTCAACTGTAAAGTTTAATTGTATGATGATGCATTTCATTTGAAATTGAATGCATTTCATATGAAATTTCATATGAAATGCATTTCATTAAATGCATTTGCTACCTCTCTTCACTTGGATTGTGAAATGCCACACTTCATGAAATCTTCCATTTATATATATATATATATATATATATATATATATATATATATATATATATATATATATATATATATATATATATACTAGCTGTGCCCGCGACTTCGTCCGCGTGGGATTTTTAAAAAAAAAGAAAAAAGTAGCCTATTGTTGAATTATTTTCATTTTACAATTTTTCTAAAGCTATGCATCCAAATAACTTGGTATAAAAGCTAAAGTTTATCTTCCTAAGATTTTCGTGTTGATGAAGTAGGTACTTTTCGTTAGTAAGGATTAATATGCCTGCGTACACCTGCGTATAATCATCCTACTGCTCAAAATTCATCTATTAATTTTCTACAATTTTTCGACTCAAAATTCCTTATTATGTTGTTGTTATAAGAGATAGATATATTATAGTGTCGCGGACTTTTTTGTAAATCTACTTAAAATCAATATATTTGTAGTACATTGTACTTACGTATACTTATCCATTACGCCAGCGCAACGCGGATACAGCAGTTCGATAGCGATTTTCTTCCGACTTAGTTTACGAATATCGATATTTTAACTAAACCAAGAATAATAATTGCAACGTAATAACGTAATGCTTGATAGCCCATAACCTTCCTAAATCCTATTGATAATTGAATGTAGCTATCACACACATACGACATTTTTAATTTTTTCAATCCAATTTATTGTTCCAGAAATTAGCGCATTTAATCAACAAACAAAAAAGAAATATCAAGTTTAAGTCAACGATTTCATTACACGTATAGGTGTTTCAATACGTTAACGCGATGTATTTTCGTGCAGAGACATCTAGTTAATGTGCACTACATTACGCTTTACGCTACGCTTTCTTCCGATTAATTTTATTTCCCGTGGGAATTAGATATTTTCCCGCGGTAAAAAGTAGCTTATGTCCTTTCTCAACATCTTATCTATGTTTATGCCAAATTTTATCAAAATCGGTCCAGTGGTTTAAACGTGAAAGCGTAACAGACAGACAGAGTTACTTTCGAATTTATAATATTAGTATGGATATATATATATATATATATATATATATATATATATATATATATATATATATATATATATATATAAGGGATGGGCCGAAATTCGTTTTACATTCGGTTTAACCGAATTTCGGCAGCTTGAACCGAACTTCGACATTCGGCCGAAATTCGGTTTAAATGCCGAACATTCGGCACTAGAAAAAAGTATCTTCTTGCACTATTTTGCTTGAAATCTACGCTAATGTTATAAAGAGGAAAGATTTGTATTCTATATTTTTATATATTTTATCATCTAAACTCAAAAACTACTTAACCGATTTGAAACAATCTTTCACCATTAGAAAGATATTAAAATCATTTCCGAGTAACATAGGCTATACTATACTTTCGAAAAAAATCCGTAAAATAGTTGACCCAGCAGGCCATCCCTGAAACATCCCGCTAAATAAAAAAAACATAAAAACAAAAATGAAAAACTTCAGCATAGATTTTTGAGTTCGAAGAGTTCAAAAAATATGTAAAACGGTTGACCCGGCAGGTCATCCCTGAAACTTCCCGCTAGATCTTTATCTATATCTTAGCATATCACAGATTTTTTTCAGAGTTCAAAAATCTTAAATTTGTTACAAATATTCGTTAGTACATAGAAGTCGTAAATGACAGTAATTTCAAAATTTTTAAAATGCTCTATATTTTAAAAACGATGATTGATTTTGGTCTTTCGAATGGCATTCAACGCAATTTTTGACCTCTAAAATGTTTTCATAGCTACGTAATCTACAGACTCAGAAATGTCGAAGCAATAATTTTTTTTTTTTGAATTTTCGATATTACTAAATCCCAGATAAATCGACCAATTTTGATGCAATTTGCTTATTTGACACAATTTATAGAAAGAAAAGCTGATTAAACTTTTAAGTCAATCGGTATATTAGTCTGAAAGTCATTTTAAAAATGCTAAGTTTGCTGTAAGCAACAAAATATTAATATTTGAAAAGCCGTAACTTTTAAAAACTTGATTTAATTTTGATTTTTGAAACTGTATTTGAAAAAATTTCGAATTTATGTCGAAAAAACACTTTTCCAAATTTTTTCGTCAACGATAACTTCCGAACGGATTAACCGATCATGACACAATTTATGAATTAGACGCAGTTTTTAAAAAAAAGAGCTGATAAAATTTTATAGTCAATCGATACATTAATCTTGAAGTTATATTAAAAATAGGTTTCGTCAATTTCTTTTGCGATTTTTGTAAAATTTCTCAAAATATTCTAGTCCGAATTGGTGAAAATTGTTGGGAAGTCTAAGTTGAGCAGAATCTAATTCAATGCAATTAACCGCGTTTCGATCGGTCAAGCCGTTCAAAAGTTATAAAATGTTTACATACACACATACATACAACCACACACACTCTCTCTCTCTCTCACATACACACACACACACACACACACACACACACACACACACATACATACAGACATACTGACGTCATCGCGAAAATAGTCAGAAAATGTTCCATACCTAGTGGGAAGTTAAAAGTCAAAAGTTTGATATAGATGAAGATGCATATATTTTAAAACATGTTGATTTAGATCTTTTTAATTGCATTCAACGTAATTTTTACCTTTAAATGGTTTTATTAGCTCCAAAATCGGTAGGTTAAAAAATGTCGAAGAAAAGGTAAAAAAATAGATACGTCAGTTGACCCTGCAGGCTATCCTTGAAACTTCCCGCTAAATTGAGGTATTTTAGGCTCAAAGGAACAAAAATCATACCTAAGCATTTTTTTCAAGGTTCAAAATTCTGACTTTTGTTATAAATGATAGCAATTTCATTTTTAAAAAGCTGTATATTTTGAAAACGATGATCGATTTTCATCTTTCAAATGGCATTCAACGAAATTTTTCAGCTCTTAAATGTTTTTGAGCTACATAGTCTATAGGCTAAAATATGTCGAAGTAATAACAAAATTTGTTTTCAAAAATTTTCGTTATAATAAATCCTGATAAACCGATTTTGATCTAATTGACGGTATTTGACGCTATTTATAAAGAGAAAAGTTGATTAGATTTTTTAAGTGAATCGGTGTATAAGCCTAAGAGTTATTTTAAAAATATTAAGTGAGTGTTATGTAAACAGCAAAATTTTATTATTCAAAAGTTATAACTTTTGAAAACTTGATTCGATTTGATTCTTGAAACTACATTTGACGTAATTGTTTTAAGTACCACAATATTGTAGAAGGTTTGACCTTCAAACAAGTTTTGGTCAAAAAGTCTCTTATTTTATATAAATAAAACACTCTTTCCTAAATTTTCGTCAACGATAACTCCCAAACGGATAAACCGGTTTTGATACAATTTACGATATTTGACGCAGATTTTTAGAAAGAAATGCTGGTTAGATTTTTAAATCAAGCAGTGTATAAAACGGAAAGTTATTTTAAAAATATTAAGAAGTTTTCTGTAAACAACAAAATATTAATATTAAAAAAGTAAAAAACTTTTGAAAACTCGATTCCATTTCGTTTCTTGAAACTAAATTTGACGTAGTTTTTTAAGCACTAAACTATTGTGGAAGGTCAAAAAAAATTAGAGAAATTACCAAGTTATATCAAAAAACACTTTTCTAAAGTTTTTCGTCAACGAGAGCTCTTGAGCGGAAAAACCGATTTTGATGCAATTAATGTTTTGAACGCAGTTTTTGTAGGAATAGAGCTGATTAGATTCTGTACCTAATCTATACATTTATGTACTTAGATTATATAAAGTTATTTATTTATGTATGTTATTTATGTACAAAGTTATGAGATGTTTACATATACACATACACATATATACAGGCATGCTGACCTCATTGTGAAAATAGTCGGAAAAGATTTCTAGGACCTCAAAACGTGGAGATTTGGTGAAAACTCGATTTTGAAAAATCGGGGCAAAATCAGTAACTTCCTTATCTATATACATACGTAGCAGAAAGTTAAAAATAAAAATCCATTCCTAAATTGGAACAATGTAACTCAATGTATCAAAATTTTGCTGTGACGTCACTAATTCACGTGCGTTGCGAAACCCATTAACGATATCCTATATATCCATACTAAAATTATAAATGGGAAAGTGTATCTGTTTGTTTGTCCGTCTTTCACGGCAAAACGGAGCGACGAATTGACGTGATTTTTTAAGTGGAGATAGTTGAAGGGATGGAGTGACATAGGTTACTTTTTTCTCTTACTTTACGCGAGCGAAGCCTCGGACTATAAAATAGCTAGTAGTAAATAATAAAATAGGTAAATAGCTAGTATAAAATAATTAAGTTTTAAGCAAATTCGTGAAAAAGTCACGACGTGTCTCTTTTAAGAAAGCGCCCCAAAATTAAACCGAAGTTCGGCCGAAATTCGGCCGAATTTCTTATTTTCACCGAATGTTCGGCCGAAGTTCGAATTCGGCCCATCACTAATATATATATATATATATATATATATATATATATATATATATATATATATATATATATATATATATATATATATATATATATATATATATATATATATATATATATATATATATATATATATATATATATATTCATAAGATAGCAAACAAGCAGATGGGTCTCCTGATGGAAAGAGTCAACCATCGCCTATAGACACCAAAGATGTTAATGGTGCGTTGCTATCTTGTGGCGAGGTCTAATGCCACATTGCCACATGCATAAGTTTACTGGCTACCTTACCCTCTAAAGCGGAACACGACAGCGACAAGCTCTGACACTATTGCGGCAGGAATAGGTAAGGCGGTAGTACCAGACCCGGGCGAGACAATGCAGAACTCCACCACCTAGTAGCCACGATGGTAGTGACTCGGTAACCAATCGGTCGCCTTTTACGACCTGCCTGGCAGAACGGCAGTTGGTCTATTCTTCAAAGGAGGCCGGGACCAACACGGCGAAAAAATCATCCATCCGTCATATGGGAGCGCGGCAGGGGTTATAATATTTTATTTTTAACTAGCTGTTGCCCGCCACTTCGTCCACGCAAACTTCGTTTACTCCGCACAGCTCATCCCCCGTAGGTGATAGCGTGATAATATGTAGCCTATATGTTGACCCGACCTGTTAGTAATATTCATGCAAAATTTGAAGTAAATCCATGCAGTACTTTTTGAGTTTATCCCGGACATACATACAGAAAAAATGTTTCGGTTCGGAGGGCAAGGTAGCCGGTAAACTTATGCATGTGGCATTAGATCTCGCCACAAGATAGCAACGCACCATTAACACCCTTGGTGTCTATAGGCGATGGTTAACTCTTTCCATCAGGAGACACATCAGCTTGTTTGCTATCTTATAATAAAAAAAAATCCGTTCGGGAGTTATCGTTGACGAAAAATTAAAAAAAAATGAGTTTTTTTAACATAATTTCGAAATTTTTGACTTTTTTTACAATATTTTAGAATATGCAAAAAATTGCGTCAAATGCCGTTGTCCAAAATCAACATCGAATCTAGTTTTTAAAAGTTACAGCTTTTCAAATATTAAAATGATGTTTATAACATAATTACTTCATATTTTTAAAATAACTCAGACTTAAATATACCGACTGATTTAAAAATTCAATCAGCTTTTCTCTTAAAAAAACTGCATCAAATAACGTAAATTGGATCAAAATCAGTCGATTCATTTAAAATTTAATAATGACGACAGTTTTTGCAAAAACATTTTTGACATTACTTCGATATAAAAAAAATAGCAGATGGTTTATTCTTTAAATGGAATCGGATCAATGGGAACACCATCTGTTTGTATAAGTACTTTCCAATTACACGATAAAACCTCTTTCCTAATTAATGGAAGCTTATTAAAACAACATAACAAATGTCACATTATAATAATAATGCATTATAATATTAACAATGTGATAAGAATTGTTTTAATTAATTAAACGCATTTTTTTATTTTTTACTAGCTGTTGCCCGCAACTTGGTCCGCGCGGCCTCGTTTACTCCGCACTGCTCTTCCCCCGTAGGTGATAGCGTAATAATATGTAATCTGTATGTTGACCCGACCTGTTAGTAATATTCATGCAAAATTTGAAGTAAATCCATGCAGTACTTTTTGAGTTTACCCCAGACATACAGACAGACAAACAGAAAAACAGACAAAAATTCTAAAAACTATATATTTGGCTTCGATATCGATTGTAGATCACGCCCCAAGTATTCTTTTAAAAATATTCAAAGTACAGTTTTGACTTTCCTACGATTTTATTATATGTATAGATTTGTCATTCCTTAAAAATTGATTTTAGGAAAAACATATTTAAATTGTTCAATTTCAATCAATACCTACTGTGTCTATAATCTTCATTCATTTCTTTGCTAAATTTTGTGATAATCATTTGTTTTATTACTGACTAGCTGTTGCCCGCGACTTCGTCCGCGCGGACTTTGTTTACTCCGCTCCTACTGGGCGTAACATGATATTATATAGCCTATAACCTTCCTCGATAAACAGGCTATCCAACTCAAAAAGAATTATTCAAATCGGTTCAGTAGTTTTCGAGATTACCGCGTACAACCAAACAAACAAACAAACTCTACAATTTTAAAATATTAGTATGGATATCAATTTTACGAGATCACGTTTTGAGGTCCTAGGAAACATTTCCGACTATTTACACAATAACGCGTGTGTGTGTGTGTGTGTGTGTGTGTGTATAAACATTTCATAACTTTTGAACGGCTTGACCAATCATAACGTAGTTGATTGCATTCGATTGGGTTCCGCCAAATTTAGACTTCCTGAAAATCTGAACCTATTCGACTATAGCGTCATTGCTTGTCACTGCCGTGTTCCGGTTTGGAGGGTAAGGTAAGCGGTAAGCTTATGCATGTGGCATTAGACCTTGCCACAAGATAGCACAACGCACCATTAACACCTTTGGTGTCTATAGGCGATGCTTGACTCTTTCCATCAGGAGACCCGTCTGCTTGTTTGCTACCTTATAATATAAAAAAAATCCGTTCGGGAGTTATCGTTGACGAAAAATTAAAAAAAAAATAGTTTTTTTTGACATAATTTCGAAATTTTTGACTTTTTTTACAATATTTTAGAATATACAAAAATTGCGTCAAATGCCGTTGTCCAAAATCAACATCGAATCTAGTTTTGAAAAGTTACAGCTTTTCAAATATTAAAATGATGTTTATAAAATAATTACTTCATATTTTTAAAATAACTCAGACTTAAATACACCGACTGATTTAAAAATTCAACCAGCTTTTCTGTTTAAAAAACTGCATCAAATACCGAAAATTGGATCAAAATCAGTCGATTTATTTAGAATTAGAATAATAATGACGACAGTTTTTGCAATAATATTTTTGACATTACTTCGATAAAACATTTTTCAACCTATAGATTATGTATCTAGGACATTTTATTTCAAATATATTTCAATTTCAAATATATTTCAATTTCAAATATATTTCAAAAATCAAAATATTGTCATTTTTATCAAACTTTAGATTTTGAACTTAAAAAAATCTATGCTTAGTTAGGTATAGTTTATGCTGCTTTAAGCTTAAAATACCTCAATTTAAGGGGAAATTGCAGGGCCGCCTACAGGGTCAATCGGTTTATAGATTTCTGTATGTCTCGTTATCCATACTAATATTATAAATGCGAAAGTAACTCTGTCTGTCTGTCTGTCTGTCTGTTACGCTTTCAGGGCCAAACCACTGAACCGATTTAGATAAAATTTGGTACAAATATAGTTTGAGACCCAAGAAAGGACATAGGATAGTTCTTATCCCGGAAATCCCACGGGAACGGGAACTATGCGGGTTTTTATTTTAAAATTTTTTTCACGCGAACGAAGTCGCGGGCACAGCTAGTAACTTATAATTCGAGAACGAATGGCTTGAATCACATGTTGATTAAATATCAATGTCATCGCCTTCTCATAATTTTTAGGCAACATTTGGTTATCATCTAACTTGACCGCCCTGTGGTTAGCGACCCTGACAACGCAATCGACGGGGCTCGGGTTCGATCCCCGACGGGGACAAACATTTGTGTGATGAGCATAAATGTTTGTATTTCTGGGTTTGGGTGTTATTAAATATATGCCAGTATTTATATATGTATTATGTATTTCTATATATTAGTATTGTTGACTAACACCCATGACACAAACAAAATATTTGCTTACTTTGGGGTTGGATCAGTAAGTATAATTTGTCCCGTGAATGTTTATTATTTATTATTATTTATCTAAAAATTGATTCCTACACAAAAATAAAAAAGGCAATAATAAAATATTCATCCACAAAAAGAACAAAAACTGGATAAAAACAAGTTTAAAGTCATCTATGACGACGCGAGTACAAATACATTCAAATCTAACACATAAAATCCCGTTTTACGGGATTAATATTTCATGCCGCTATTAGTGTATACCTATCCAGAATACTCTATTTTTTGACGAACTTATTTTGTATTTTTTTTTTATTTGGAATAAAAAAAATAGTGTATTGTGTATCTTTCTAACGGTAAAAGAATTTTTAAGATCAGTCCAGTAATTTTTGAGTTTATTCATGACAAATTTTGAAATCTTTCCTCTTTATAAGTGTAGATTGGTATCCGTTTTCTAAGGTATAACCCGCGTAAGTCCCGATCTCGCGGGAACATTGAGATAAAATGTAGCCTGTGTCACTTAAGAATAATGTAGATTTCTACTGACGAAAGAGGAAATTTCTACTTGAAAAATAAGAACAGTACTTTTAGATGTTATTTCTTACAAACTCACAAACTTACAAACATCACCTTTTTATAAGATTACTATATTTTTTTTTTTATAGTAGAGGGGAAAAACGAGCAGGTGGTGCACCTGATGGTAAGTGATCACTGCCGCCCATGAACATTTGCAATACCGGGGGTCTTGCAGGTGCGTTGCCGGCCTTTTAAGAATGAATAAGCTCGTTTCTTGAAGGTCCCTAAGTCGTATCCGTTCGGAAACACCCCCGAGGGTAATTGATTCCAAAAAGGAGTATTGCGAGGCAAAAAATGCCGACAAAAGCGCACGGTTGTGGATTTCCAGACATCGAGGTGGTGAGGATGGAACGGAATTAGCGGTAGGAATTAGTCCGAATAACTCTTCGGATATTCGGATATCAAGTACCGTGCCTCGGATGAGGACGTAAAACTATCGGTCCTAATTATTACTAGGAATAGTCGAAATTCGACAAGTCAGTAAATGCAGCGGTGGATCACCATTTATCTTGCCAACCGACAATCTGGTGAATCGGAAAGTCTATAGACGTTAGGTCTATTTTGCCTACCTAGCAAGGGAAACAAGGCGTGATACTTTCATATCAAGTAGTTATAAGGAACCTATTCAGGCTTTATACGGATATCAGAAATCAGAAGTACTTCATTCAATAAAACTTTTTACAAGTTATTTTGACACGTCAACATATTTTTTAAAAACTACTACCGGATCGGAAACGCGGCCACACGCTGCGAAGATCCGCTCAGTGGACTTGTCTTTTTTCATGTAACCTATTTTTTTACGATATCACAATATAACAAAAAATATATTATATGAGGTCGGTATGAGGAGCAATTAATCCCAGGCTTTTTTGTTTTCTATATAATCTGAGATTTTATAATATCCTTTTCTACACAGTTTTGTTTTAACACATTTTTTAAATTTATTGACTCTCTTCTCTCTCTTTATTGGTATATCTCTTATAGTTTCGGGAAGTTTATTGTAAAAGCGTATACATTGCGCCATAAAAGATATGCTTTTAAGTGATTCTTAGAATAACAAAAAGTATTTAAAAATAAACAAAATTGATTACTTGTGGACGAACAGTCTAACTGTGGGTGCAGCTATTTGGAAGGTTTGGAAGGAAGAGGTGCTGATACATGGTATCATATCTATACAACGTCAAAAGAACACTGCATATTTTCAAGGTTACAATTATATTTATTGAACAAATACGCATGTAATAATCGTCGTCGGCACAAAATAAATAACTTTTCGTTATAAAATGTATACGCAAAGTAGGTATATATCTAATACCTTTAAACGAGCAAATATACATATACATATATATATATATATATATATATATATATATATATATATATATATATATATATATATATATATATATATATATATATGTATGTATATTTGCTATTAAGTAAATAATTAAAAGAGGTGGTGCATCTTTCATATAACTTAACTATGAAAAGACAAAATAAATACAGAGTAATAAATAATTTACAATATAAATATATAACTACACGTTATAATAATACATATTACTAAATTATACCATACTTAATTACATATATATATATATATATATATATATATATATATATATATATATATATATATATATATATATATATATATATATATATATATATATATATATAATTGGAATCTCGGAATCGGCTTCAACGATTTACATGAAAGTCACAAATTAGGGGTTTTTCGGGTCAAGGAATCGATTTACCAACGTTCCAGGTCCAAGAAAAGCTCGGTTCCCAAGATATGGGTATGTGAAAAACCAGATACAGGAAAAAAAATTTCTATAGGAATCGATTTATCAAGGTGTGAAAAACCGAGCAAAGCTCGGTCAACCAGGTATTATGAAAACTAATGCGGCCTACTGTCCGCTGCATTATAACAGTTTTTTTGTAAATCTCACGGGAACAACCCATTTTTAATATAAAAAAGTACTCTATGCGCTATTCCAGGTCATCATCTATATGTGTACCAAATTTAATTCAAACTGTTTCGGCCGTTTTACGTTAAAGAGTAACAAACATCCATCCAAACATACTTCGCATTTGTAATACTAGCTGCACCGTGCAAACCGCTGGATTAAAAATTTTTTTTGGCGAATCCCGCGGGATCACCTAATTTTTCCGGGATAAAAGTATGTGCTATTCCAGGTCATCATCTAACTGTGTTCCAGTTATAGTCAATCAAAGAAGTGAACCTTCTTACGAACTAGCAGAATATCAGATGAAATTATGGTATTTGATTTGCAAAATTTCCGCACCGTGAAACCTGCTGCATTATAAAAGTTTTTGGCGAATCCCACGGGAATAAGTATTTTTTCCGGCTAATCCCACGGGAATAAGAATAACAAAAAATAGCTTATGTGTTATTCCAGGTCATTATCTACATGTGCGCCAAATTTTATCTAAATCAGTTTGGTCGTTTTTGCGTGATTGAGTAACAAACATCCAAACTTTCACATCTATACATATAATAAAATCGTAGGAAAGTCAAAACTGTACATTGAATATTTTTTTAAAAGAATACTTGGGGCGTGATCTACAATCGATACCGAAGCCAAAAATATAGTTTTTAGAGTTTTTGTCCTGCGGGATCACGTGCTATTAGATCGCGAGCACGATCACCCTTTTTAAGAAATTTACGCTAACGGTGGAATAAGAAATTTTGTCAGTTAAAGTTCACTTTGTAGGACTGCAGAAACTTAATATTTTTATTTATATGCATTAGAAAAACAATTATTTAATAAAAATAGACATTACACATACTATATTCAAATGGCGTCATACGTGATAATACACACACATGTATATTATTTTCTATACGACTAAGGTTTTAGTCTGCTCGACAAGTTCAAAATCGTTTAAAATAGAGATACTGCTCTTAAAATTATGTACGATAGCTCATTGGATCCGGAATGAAGCCTAGAAAAATGTGCTAAAAGCGTGTATAGCGTACGCGTGTAGCGTAAGGACATAAAAAGTTGCAAAAGTTATAAACAATTAAAGATGAAAAAAAATTGGCATTACGTTTTTTCCAAAAAGTATCTTCACGCCCGTATCCCCGAAAGGGTAGGCAGAGGTACAACAAGTGCACCCACGATTAGCCGAAGATACTTGGTCCCACTATGTGATAGGTGGCAAGCCTATCGCCAACCGGGCACTTTCCAATCCCGGGCAATGTTGTTTTTATCAGAAAACTGAAAAAACATTTCTGAATTGCCCGACCCAGGAATCGAACCCGGGACCTCTGTGATCAACTCCGACACCGGACCACTACACCACAAATATTTCATAAACTAATAATATATAAGAAATTTCAAAGAAAGATTCGGAAAGAGGAGGAAGCAAAGTATGATTTTTTTTTAACTTTTATGGCGTGATATTGTTAAATATGTATATAAGAAAGGCTCCACGAAGCGAAAAAATTTTACGATAATTATTTAAACATTTAGTTAACAATCGTTTAACTTGTTGAAAAATTAATTTTAAGTAAAATTTCCAACCGAAATAAATTACTTATAGTGTTCAGAATACAATATATATATATATATATATATATATTGAAATGCCATTTTTTTCATCTGTAATTGTTTATTTTGCAATTTTTATGTGCTAATACAAGCTTTAAGCACATTTTTCTAGGTGTCATCCCGGATCCAATGAGCTATCGCACATAATTTAAAAGCAGTATGTATCTCTATTTTAGACGATTTCTAACTTGTCGAGCAGACTATTTGTTGTCAAATTTAAAAGAGATTTTATTGTTCAGTCTATGGTCGATTACTATATTCGAGCACAGGGCGGCTGGTATTTATAATTACAACAGGCGTTTTCGTTTCTTGAAGAATAAGTTTGACTGGCACACTTTAAATTTTATCCAAGTTTCACGGAACACCTAAGAACAACGCATTAAAATCTAATATTGTTTATAGGCGATATTTATCTGTTTCCATCATGATAGCCGCCATCTGTTTATCCTATCTTACCCTAAAACACAAACTAAACTAGATAAAAGAAAAAGAAACTAAATTAACCGTGAAGTCAATTAAGTGTAAACAAACCCAGAATAGCCGTTCACCAGTCGGCATAAACATATCACTACCGCTGTAAGAAATTGGTTTCTTTAGATTGTATTCTTTGTGTTCTACAACAAGAGATAATCTTTTCGATTTTGGAATTGTATTTTTCGATTTTGCATCATTAAATTGAGTTTTAATTGTTTTTGCTGAATGTTCAACGGTTTTAACATTCTTCCGTGATACGTTTTCTTCCTGGTCAACTTCACTAATAGATTTATTTTTCGATTTTACATCATGTAATTGAGTTTTATTTGTTTTTGCTGAATTTAATTTTTGCTTATCGACTTCACAAATAGGCTCAATCACTCTAGTAGCCCAAAATGGCTTATAAGCGCTATTCTTTCGCACATTCGATAGTTTATACTCATAATCAGATACTTTGGATGTTTTAAAATCAGAAAAAATCTTGGAAAGCAATCCAGTGCTTTGTTTCACTTCAGTTTTTGGAGCAATTGGCTGTCGTGTAATACGTCCAGATTTCGGAGATACGATAGAAACAGATTTACGTTTAGTTTCAACAGTATTCACTGATACGAAATGTGTCTTAACACGATTAACAGCCTCGATATTTAACTTTATAAACTGATCCTCGACTTCCATCTTTGTTAATTTGCAACACAACTAATGTAAATTTAATTGTTCTCTTGTTTAAATAACTATCCTTGCATTTAGTTCAAGGGCACTATAATTCTAGGTCAAATAGATTTTTCTTTATTAGATTTTTCTTTGTATTTTGATTGACCGTGGGATAAGTCCAACACATAAGAGCACCAAGGACACATCGATCACACGCGTTTACCACAAACACAATTACAAATTGAATGTTTAAAATTGTCACAAATATCCCTATCCATTTTATCAACAATTTTCCTTAATTTATTAATAAACTTGCGGTACACAGAAATTTTATATTATTTTAAATAATATAAAATTCACACCTAAATTTCAAATTATTATTATACTATTTTTTACATTTTGTCTGTCCAGCCGAAACATAAAATATAGATTGAAACACAGCTATTGATAATATTGCAGTTGTTTTAAATATTATTATTACTAAAATTTCAAGTTATAATCCTTTTTACAGACATTCAGACTGTCCAGTCGAAGCTAAAAATATTGACTAAAACATGGTTACTGATAACACACCCTATTAACGGAATGGCGTGTGTACATACATGAAGATAAGTACTTCAGCCCTTGGAGAATTATAATTGTGGCCCATGTAATATACTAAAAGCATTATTATTTACAGATTTGAATTACTTTTTTTTCAAGTCACTAACGCATAATATTTATAGGGTAAAGACCTACCCGACTTGTTACACAAACATGCAGAAGGTTTGTTAGGTTGCCTTTAGGTCCCATACCTAGAAAAAGGGGTTGTGATCAGACTTATTACATAAATGGTTAGTTATTTAGAACTAGAGCTCTATCCGACTTGTTACACAAATATGCAGTAGGTTTGTAAGGTTGTTTTTAGGTTTCACACCCAGAAAAAGGAGTTATATTTGTTGCATTTCTGCATTACACAAAGTGTTGGTATCCAAGCTTCTCAGCAGAAACACCAAGATCCGAATATATAAAACAGTAATAAGACCTATAGTGAAGTACGAATGTGAAGCTTGGACAGTAACACAAAAAGAAGAACAAAAACTTATGGTAGCAGAGAGGAAGATCCTACGTAAAATATTAGGCTCAGTACAGAAACCTGATGGAAGCTGGAGGAGCAAAAAGAATGCTGAGATTGAAGTATTAGTGGCTGTTCCTAACATAATCGGAGAAATAAAAGCTCAAAGACTCCGTTGGCTCGGCCTCATTGAAAGAATGGGAGAAGATCGGGAAGGGAGGCCGACCAAGTGACCCACGGCCTGTTGTTCGCCCAAGTTACCGCTGGAGTGATGCTATTGAAAGGGATCTCTGTAACCTTCAAGCGAATAACTGGCGAGATATCACAAAGGACCGAAATAAATGGAGTTTTCTCGTACTCGAAGGCAAGATCCACTTTGGGTCGCTGAGCCAACGGAGTAAGTATACGAGTTTCGTAACGATAGCAATTCAGTGTCGCCAGCTATACACTTTGTTTTTCGAAATGGCTATTGTACAGTTAATTTTGGGAGCTTTTCTGTGATATCAGACTTTTGGGGCGAGTAGAGTGCTCAGCCAGAGTTTAAGTTTAAATTGTGGTTGTCTCCTGCGAGACCTGGCCTCGGCTTAGTGCGTCATTCGGAATAAATATGTAGGACAGAGTAGAGGCATTGCGTTCTGTGCAAAGCGCTCAGATTATGAGGTCCCTCATAGTCTAAGCCGAATAGGGTATATCCTCCGACCACAAGGCAATTAGTTTATCCCAGTATAACTATGCCAAACATTATAAAGATAGAATAATTCTCTGTAATAATATATTTTATACTTTTTATCGTCGGCACTGAGTGAAACTCCACTATGAAGCGTTTTATAAAACTTGTAGCGTTTAATAAAACACTTTTTATTTTATTTATATCGCCAACCGGTTTTGCTTTTTGCGGCATCTTCGGGTCTACCTCTGTAATAATAATATAATATCAATTGGATGGTGTGATGACTTCTTATTACCCGAGGATCCTTACCACAAAACTTTAATTTTACTTTGTTTAACTTAACACTTTTCGTTCTGAACCTCGTATAAACTTTGTATATACGCACGGCGACTACGAATCAATTTCAGACAATTTAAATCTAATCGATTGGGAATTAGAACTTAATAATCGTCCAATGTATGATGCTATCGAATATTTTTATAACTGCTGTATGATCTCCGTATGCAGTACATTTCATCCCAAGTTGTGTGTGTATAAAAACACCTGTTCTTGAACAAGTTGTTGGTTCAGTTCCTATATTGTTAAAAGAAACCAAACTTGTCCCAAGTGTTTTTGATATTCTGATATGTCCATTCCTTCAGGTGTACCCCAATGTTCTCTACTTGGACCTCTTCTTTTCATAATTTTTATAAATAACATCTCTGAACGTTTCATTTCCCGTAAAATCTTACTTTATGCCAACGACATGAACACTTTTAATGTCATTCGTTCAATCGAAGACGCACTCAATATCCAATGAGACCTTAATTCTTTTCACAATTATTGTCGACGGTGTAAGTTAGAGCCTTATGTTTTATACGTATGTACGTATGTATACACGGAAACCAGATGCCATAAATTTAATTTTGAAATAAATAAAACTTCTTTAACTAGAGTAAACATTATAAGAGATTTTGGGGAAACTTTCGACATCTAACTTCTATTTGACGCGCATATAAAATATACTGCGAACAAAACAGCAAAAGCACTTGGTTTCCTATTACGTATATCCGTTTTAAGGAATTTTATTGATTCAGGCGTTACTTTTGCGGAAATACAATCCTCTAAAAGGATGAAATTAATTAAATTTGCTATATTATCCGCGAACTGTAGGGAAAATATATATTTTATAATATTTGTCGTCGGTATTTGATTAAACTTCATTTGTTATTATATTAAAATCCACTCGTACTGTTCCACAAAATATTTGTTGTTTATATCGCCAACCGATTTCGCTTCTGTCATCTTTAGAGCTATAAAAAACTAGCTTGAAAGCGCCAATAGCCATAACACTGTTATTAATAAGTTTTTCTAATGAAATGGGCGCGCAGTTCGTAAAGTACAACCACGCCTCGGTAATGAGCTGTAATAAATGAAAGTGTCCCCCGAGGATCTGACATATTAATGATATAACATAATGATTAGCAAAAATTTTTAAAACCATACACGGTTCTCCATTATAACATTAATAGTCTACATACCTACATACCGGACGGTATACTGTTTTTCAAGGATCGAGCATACTAAAATTGGCCGCATCACAAAAATTCGCTTACATTGCTTTCATCCAAGAGTATAAGTGTTTTGTGCTTTCATCCATTTTATATGAACTATCGCACAATGTAGCGGGGCAAATTTTTAAGCGGCAAAGAACACAGGCGATTTTGGTTTTGTACATCCATTGTGTGTTTTTCGGAGTGACGAATATTAGACAAATTAGAATATTTTTCTACGTTTTTTTAATTAATTAAATGAAATATATATCGCTAGGAACAATCATACAAAAATATTGAGACTTTAATTTGATGCTTATGTATGTGGCATTGTCATCCCGCTTCACGGATAACAACGCACCATTAATATATTTGGTGTCTATATGCGATGGTTTTCTCTTTCCAACAGGAGAGGCATCTGCTTGCTTGCTATCTTATGATATAAAAAAATAATGTGCTAAGCTAGCATTTTTTGTTGCGATGCGACCCGCCCCGACCCGTTGCGGCCCGTACCAGCGTACTCAATACGTCGTAATGAGTAGCTTATTTTGGTCAATCTATCATTTTCTCTGAAACCTTTTTCGAAGGTGCTGCGTTTTCAAGCGAGAATGATCGATATATGCCGCATACACGAGTCTCTCGTATTTCGTATATCTATTTGTTAAATAAAATTATCTTAAATGCATTAAAACTAAGTACGCATCAAGAAAAATAAATAAATATTCACGGGACAAATTACACTTATTGATCTAACTCCAAAGTAAGCAAATTATTTGCTTGTGTTATGGGTGTTAGTCAACGATACTAATACATAGAAATACATATATAAATACTGGAATATACATAATAAAACACCCCAAACCCAGAAATACAAACATCTATGCTCATAACACAATATCCGTAACATCGTGGCGTTCTTATTGTTTCATGATCAATACGTTATTAAAATTTCGCGAGTCGCTTCCTTTTTGAGAGTCAACACTTTCACTACAACTTTTTCGAATATACCTACTGCGTTTTCAAAAAAGTATAATCGAAAATATGCCGAATGAACATTCTTTACGATGACCGCCCCGTTGATCGAGTGGTTAGCGACCCCGACTACGCAATCGATCGGGCTCTGGTTCGATCCCCAACGAGGACAAGCATTTGTGTGATGAGCACAAATGTTTGTATTTCCGGGTTTGGATGTTTATTAAATATATTCTAGTATTTTTATATGTATTTCTATGTATTAGTATCGTAGAGGGTTGATATTAATGGAGAAAGGTCCCCTGGTGCTGTTGTAACCAGGGGTGTCCCGCAGGGCTCCATACTTGGTCCATTTCTGTTTCTGATATACATAAATGACTTGCCTTGCTATGTAGGGGATAAACATGGAATCGTACTGTTTGCGGATGACACTTCACGTTTATTCAAAGAAAAAACCTCTATAAATCGATTTATTGATTCAAAACCCGTATTTTGCTCCATAAGGAAACCACTATTTTTGAAGTTAAGTTAGAGGCAAACCTTTACAAAACGCTTCTTATGTACTTACGCTTATTTAGGTTTGAAAATTAACCGGTTAACAAGCCCTGATACGATCACATTATAGGTGTAGCTATTTTATAGATATGGGTATTTTTTAATAGTTATGGGAAAGTTACTTTATTTTAATACCAAACATTTAAAAAATACCATATTTTCATAAATAGATCTTTTGGCGCGTTAAGGACAAATGAGAATAAATTTTTACGATGAGCGCATACCGTCACGAAAATCCGACATCATGAAATTAGCTAGTCAACATTTAAATTTTTCAAAATAGTTTGTAATTTTTTTAAAATAATTAAAAGTTATTTAACTAGATAATGAGTTATGATAAATCTTTCTTTCAATGTATTAAATACCTTTTTTTCTATTATTAGTGACGTTTTTCTACAAACATAGATACAAAGCGAAGGATAACATTTTTAGAAATATTTTTGTGGTTTTATTATTTGCGTACATAAGTACCTACACACACGTTTTTTTTTGGATAATGTCATTCGCCTCTTTCGGGTCGCCTTTTCGGGTCGGACAGGGATTTTGTTACTAACCTTATCCGTACTTTATTAATATTATCACAAATGCGACTCTGTCTGTCAGTTACGTTTTCACGGCTAAAACCGATGTATAGATTTGGTAGGACATGGAGATAATTTAAGACTTTTTTTATGCAAGAGGGAAAACGAGCAGGAGGTGCACCTGATGTTGAGTGATCACCGCCGCCCATGGACATCTGCAATACCAGAGGTCTTGCAGTTGCTTTGCCACCCTTTTAAAAATGAGTAAACTCTTTTCTTGAAGGTCCCCATGTTGTATCTGTTCAGAAAAACCCCTGCCAGTAATTGATTCCACAAAAGAGTAGTGTGAGGCAAAAAGTGCCGGGAGAACCGCACGATTTTATTGTTTGTTTCATGGTTAACGCCACGACACGTTAGTCGAGTGGGTAATGACCGTTACTACGCAATTAAAGTAAAGTATCTTCACTCCCGTATCCCCGAAGGGGTAGGCAGAGGTACAACAAGTGCACCCACGATTAGCCGAAGATACTTGGTCCCACAAATGTGATAGGTGGCAAGCCTATCGCCAACCGGGCACTTTCCAATCCCGGGCAACTTTGTGTTTATCAGAAAACTGAAAAAACACTTTTTTATGTGCCCGACCCGGGAATCGAACCCGGGACCTCATGAGGTCAACGCCAACGCTGGACCACTAAACCACAGAGGGCTCATTTTATCAATCATCATAATCATAAAAATCATCAATTAATGGGGCTCAAGTTTAATTCCCGACAGGAGCAGGCATTTGTGTAATGATCATAAATGTTTGTATTTCTGGATTTTCAGTATTGATATGTATTAGTTTCATTGATTAACACCCATATCACAAGCGAATAATTTACTTACTTTGGTGTTAGGTCAATTCGTATCAAAAAATATCCTGCGGTCTAATGAAATGTCAAATTCAAATCACTAAAGATGTGATGCAATTTTATTTCATAGAAAATAATTGATTCATTGTAACCGTGTTATCTAAAATAAATGAAAACATCAAGGCAAACTTTATATGGCTACTCATACTTTCTTGATAAACCATATTGCAGGAAATACATTTATTGTTACAAGTGTAAAATAATTAACATACTAGTTGACCCGCGCATCTTCGCCCGCGAATTCATTAACATGTCTTCGATGCAGTTTTTCATACACACCGTCATCTCCTACAGCGGCCGCTTTAAGGATTATTAAAAAAAATACCCTACGTTTGAGTCCGAATCTAGTCTTTTATCGTATCCTTAATGGAGAGTGTTCTGACGAGTTGTTTGACTTAATTCCTGCTGCTAACTTCCATCATCGGACATCGCGTCAAAATTGGAAGTTCCACCCACACCATCTTGATGTCTGGAAATCCACAACCATGCGGTTCTTCCGGCACTTTTTGCCTCGCACTACTCTTTTGTGGAATCAATTACCGGCAAGGGTTTTTCCGAACAAATACGACATGGGGACCTTCAAGAAAAGAGTTTACTCATTTTTAAAAGGGTGGCAAAGCAACTGCAAGACCTGTGGTATTGCAGATGTCCATGGGCGGCGGTGATCACTCAACATCAGGTGCACCTCCTGCTCGTTTTCCCTCTTCCATAAAAAAAAGTCTTAAATTATCTCCATGCCCTACCAAATCTATACATCGGTTTTAGCTGTGAAAACGTAACTGACAGACAGAGTCGCATTTGTGATAATATTAATAAAGTACGGATAAGGTTAGTAACAAAATCCCTGTCCGACCCGAAAAGGTGACCCGAAAGAGGCGAATGACATTATCCAAAAAAACGTGTGTGTAGGTACTTATGTACGCAAATAATAAAACCACAAAAATATTTCTAAAAATGTTATCCTTCGCTTTGTATCTGTGTTTGTAGAAAAAACGTCACTAATAATAGAAAAAAATGTATTTAATACATTGAAAGAAAGATTTATTATAACTCATTATCTAGTTAAATAACTTTTAATTATTTAAAAAAAATTACAAACTATTTTGAAAAATTTAAATGTTGACTAGCTAATTTCATGATGTCGGATTTTCGTGACGGTGTGCGCTCATCGTAAAAAATTACTCTCTTTTGTCCTTAACGCGCCAAAAGATCTATTTATGAAAATATGGTATTTTTTAAATGTCTGGTATTAAAATAAAGTAACTTTCCCATAACTATTAAAAAAATACCTATATCTATAAAATAGCTACACCTATAATATGATCGTATCAGGGCTTGTTAACCGGTTAATTTTCAAACCTAAATAAGCGTAAGTACATAAGGAGCGTTTTGTAAAGGTTTGCCTCTAACTTAACTTCAAAAACAGTGGTTTCCTTATGGAGCAAAATACGGGTTTTGAATCAATAAATCGATTTATAGAGGTTTTTTTTAAATATTTCTTTGATGTTCGTCGCTCCGAATTTTTTTGTAGGGCTTTACGTATATGTATGTATTTTTTGTAGGTCTTTGATTATGTATGTATTTCCACGGTTTTGGCTAAAATCGGTTTATTTAAATAACGAACGAAATCTTTTATAAAAAACCACTTAATCTATACATATAATAAAATCGTAGGAAAGTCAAAAACTGCACATTGAATATTTTTTTAAAGAATACTTGGGGCGTGATCTTATATCACCAATGGGCGAATCGATATCGAAGCCAAAAATATAGATTTAGAATTTTTGTCTGTTTGTCTGTTTGTTTGTTTGTCTGTATGTCCGGGGTAAACTCAAAAAGTACTGTATGGATTTACTTCAAATTTTGTATGAATATTACTAACAGGTCGGGTCAACATATAGGCTACATATTATCACGCTATCACCTACGGGGGAGGTGCTGTGCGGAGTAAACGAAGTCCGCGCGGACGAAGTCGCTGGCAACAGCTAGTAGTATAAACCGGTATTTTTTTACCCGTTTTAAGCCCTGGTGTGAACCTAAAGATTGAGCACATTACCACATTATACTGGAGACTCAGTAGTCAATCTACATACATGTGATATTCGAGCAACGCACACATAGACACCTCTCACGGACGCGATGTCTCGGAATGGTTCGGTACAATTTGTACCGCACCAGTCGGAGATATCGCGTCCGTGAGAGGTGTCTATGTGTGTTATGTTCGAATAATACTTGTATGTAACATTGACTTCTGGTAGTCTCTAAGTATTCTGTGACATTACGCTGGACCGAAAAGGGCCGTAACGCATCGCAAATATTCGCCTAGATCGCTTACAGACACATAAATAATCTGTGTACAGACATTTGTATAATGGTTCGGCCGCAGTTGCGTCAATCGTCACAAAGCTTCATGCAATGACACGATAAATGCAGATGTGAACGGCTATTATCGTCTATTGTCGCATACATTCTACGTTCCGGTCTGTGTGTGCCTTAGCGCGCTAATATCTTCGAGACAATAGACGCAAGTGCGGCCTCAACATAACTATAATCCAATATGGCGGGATGCAGCGTTGCGGTAAATTGGACGACATGTATCGTTGAATGCAATACCCCTCATCCCTCCCGAATTAAAATTAGAAAAAAGCTCTTTATCAAAACTATCCATAACATACAGTAACCACTTTCGAAAATATACTGTACCTACTTAAAATACGCTAACGTGCTACTCGGAGCATCACTAATGTGCAAAGTGAGCAATGAGCATTTTTAGTTGCGGTTAATGTGTTCGATTCTTAAATTAGGGCCAACTGATGGCGCGAAAGACGATAGCCAGTTTAAGAACATTCAAACATCGAACACGTCATGCGGATGACGTAAAAATAATGATGACGAATGCTCAAGTTGACGCAGTGCTTATTCTAGTTTTGTTCTAGACAAGGAACCGGTAATTTAGATTTTATGTCGATTCATAATTGTTAGACATTTAATTCCGATTAATCATTTTCTAGTATTCATCACTATTCTCGTATCTTTCCAATTGTTTGCTTAACAATAACAAAAGATGCGGGAATAGTGATGATAAATATGTATATTTTCTTCCCGGGTATTAGAAATTATTAATTATCGATCTTAACCAATGACCTTATACTAGAAGGTCATTTATCTCAGCGCACTGTGTGCATAAGATACAGGGTGGCCAAAGAAGTGATGTCTACAGGTAAAACTTAGGTGGCTTCTAACGAGAGGTATCTGAATTACCCCTATTTTCCCCTATATATTGTATTAGCTAATTATTTTTGAGGCGTATATATATTTATTGTATTTATCACGATTCTTTGTAGTTTGACCACCCCATTGGTCGTGTGGTTAACGACCCTGACTACACAATCGACGGGGCTCGGGTTCGATACCCGACGGGGACAAGGATTTGTGTGATGAGCATAAATAATTGTATTTCCGGGTTTGGGTGTTTATTAAATATATTCCAGTATTTATATATGTATTAGTATCGTTGACTAACACCCATAACACAAGCAAATAATTTGCTTACTTTGGGGTTAGATCAGTCAGTAGTAATTTGTCCCGTGAATATTTATTGCATATTTATTTATTTTAAATTACGGATTTATTTATGGGTTTTTGAAACAATTATGCAGGATCAACTTCAATCGTTTTCTTAAATTGTTTATTGTTTTTTTGAACTCAAGGCGTTGTACTTAAATTTAAAAAATAATTAGACACGTAACATTAATGGAAAATATAAAAATACGTAAAGTCAAGACCTTTGAATTATTCACAATTCAATTTTTAATTGTCAATTAAAAATCTAAAACGTTTTTTTCGGTCCTAGGTGACTTAAAATTGCCTTATACTACAAAATGTTTAAAAAGGCACTCAGTAGGTTTCAGAAATCCAAAATCAGAGCTACTGTTTTCAATAAAACTTTTTACAAGTAATTTTGACGGAAACGCGGCCACTCACTGAGACGGAAGCAACTCGGGCTAGTAGTAGCTTTTTCATATGATTTTATACATAAATACATATATATCTTCACGCCAGATCCCTTACGAGGTAGGCAGAGAGAACCGAGTGCCATACATCACAATCCTTGCAGGCTTGTCTCGCTTTCTCCACATTCATCATTCTCTTCATACATACACGCCGATTGCGAAGACTCTTGACACCACCTTCGGACAGTACTCGATCAATCTGATCGTGGTATATCAGTCTTGGTCTTCCCCGGTACCTACATCCTTCCACATTCGCATTGTATATCTGTTTTGTTAACCTTTCATCTACCATTCTTTTTATATGTCCGAACCAACGGAGCATGCCCTTTCTTATCTTTACACCGACACTTTCTTTCAAACCTCTCTCTCACTTCCACATTACGAACTTGCTCCGCGAGTGTCACATCACATATTTTTCTTAGCGACCTCATCTCGACCGCGTTGATTCTACTTTCATGTCCTTTCTGACATACCCAACTCTCACTTCCATACAATAGCGTTGGGATAAACACATGATTATGCAGGGCTAGACGGGCACCCTGACTTAAAATTGTGCTATTAAGTAATCTCCCTAACGCTCCGTTCACTCTGTTCCCTGCACACACTCTTCTTTCAACACCAGCGGTGTACCTCACATCCCTGCTGCACATCCAAGATATACAAACTCATCCACTTGTTCCAGCACTACATCATCTACCACAACTCTTACGTCCGTTCTGGTTGCTTCTCTTTAAAATACTAAAACTTTAGTTTTCTTTGCATTCAAATGTAAGCCCATACTCTTACAATCCTCATTCATAACTGTGACCAGTGTTTGCAGCTCAGATGGAGTTGAGCCTAGAAGTACAGCGTCATCTGCATAAAGCAGGCAGTTCACCACTAGATCACTCATGCGCATTCCCACATTCAATGACCTCAATCTTTGGAGACACTTATACAGATATAGAATAAACAGACGAGCTGACAACACACAACCCTGCTTGACGCCGAAATTGACATCGAACCAGGGCCCCAAGTCTGCTAATTAAAAATTGGATCAATAGCATCTCGATTGGGTCGTGTTTGAATAATTTGACACATTTCGTATTCTGTTAATTATTTAAGACCAATTGCGTTTCATTGACACACCATCCAAATACGATTCATTCGCTATTGAAAAATTCGCTATTCTGCTCCATTTCTACCTTTCAATCGCGTTACAGTTGTCCCTCGATCGCGCACTAAACGGTAGTCTGCTCTGTATTTGACGTATGTTTGACATTTATTTCAATTGCCTCTCAGTGACAATCTTACTATTGAAGTACAATTCAACAACAATAGCTTTTTTAAAACTGTTTCTTTGAATTTTCTTGAAATTATTAGCAAAATACATGACAGAATGTAATGTGCAATTAGAAACAATTGAATTAACATAAGATATATACAAAAAAACGTCAGGCAAGTGAAATTAGACAAAACCGGCCCCGAAATAAACATTTCTAGAGGTATAAGCAAGGAGATCCGTTATCGCCCACATTATTTAGAACTGTGCTGCAAATCACCATGAAACAACTTAAGTTGTCAAATAAAGGCATAAATATTAAAGGAAGCTACCTTAGCAACTTAGGTAAACAAACATCTTTTTCAAAATCCAGACACAGACGAATTGAAGAGGAGATAAGTTCTTGTCTTGGCATAACAAAGAGGTCTTGAAATATGATTTACCCTTAACAATAAAAAAGAAAGTCTGACTTGTGTATCTTACCTTGCTTCTCTAATGCAAGCCAAATGTTAATGTATAATAATTACACGGGAAGAAAAATTGTAACATGTCAGAGAGCCATGGAGAGAAGTATTTGAAACTAAGAGACAAAAAACGACATAGTGAAATAAGAAAAAAGACCAATATTATGGATGCTTTGACCCACTGTAAGAAATTAAAATGGAAATGGTCTATATTCGTCTAGAGATCCTAAATAATTAGAAGAATTTTAAAAACTAGTGAAAAAAAAAAATCTTTAAAATGCAGTAACATAAATAAACAATAATGTATCTTCCTATAAAAAAATGTACTCTATTAGTGTTAAGGAATTAAAAATGGCTTATTATTATTATTGTTATTATTCTTATAGGAGTCCATTAATACCAAGCCTATGTTGGTTTATTCTGGTCTCTGGTGTAGATTTTAGCTCAATAGCATGATAGGTAAATCTTCCGTCGGATTAAGTATTATCACGCTAGTTCCTTTGCAGACTGCAGAATAATTCACACACACACACATATTCATGCAAGATCCCTAATGTGGAAAGCAAAGAGAAGGTCGATAAAATTTTCGGTTCACCACGATTCACCAGTTCACCTGTTAGCAACTAGCAAGATAAATGGTGATCCTCATTGCTGTTTTTTTATAAACGTAATAACGGAGTATCGCCTCATCCAAAACACGGTGGTGCTACCACATCACCAACAGACTCCGAGCTACCAAAAATATCTCATTTACACTAATTTTGCCCGACCCGAGAAAAGGACCCAAGATATAAGCTAAATAGGTTAATCCCAAAACCACGGTGTAATTGTTAAATTGTGAATTTATGTAAATGCTTTTCACAATCTTGTAGTAGCATTTTGGTAAAGTTTCCCACTTGGAAAAGAACTTCCAGAGCAAACAATTCCAAAATTGAATTAAATTCAATTAAAATCTTGCACAATGGTGTGAATATCAGCAGGTTAGTATTTATACTCGGATCAAAAGACAAAATCATACCCTATCTATTCTGATAATCTTTGCCACTCAGAAGATACTCTGAACAGATTTTGTTGTGTTGATTTTCCGTTTCAGATACCTAATATTATACTTATTACTTAAGATGAAATATAATGACCACCAAAAAAAAAATTGTAACCATAAAATGTCTCACCAAAAAAATTAAATCTGTACCAAAAATAAGATACCTTAAATAACATCTATCTAGCTAGTTAAGTCATGCCTGCGCTTCAAAATGTATTCAATACCCAAAATTAGTAAACAATCACCAAATAATAAGCATTGTGTTATTACTACCCGGTACCCAAATATATCACTACTTTTGCTTTAAAATGTACTACCTTCATTATTTTACCTTCATTATGATTTTAAAATAATTATAATTAAACAAAGAGGACTGAGTATTAAAGTTTTTGAAGATTGATCCTTCATTAAGATTTTAAAATTACAAGAAAAGACTTCCTTATTAAGTTTTAGGTTCATTTTTAAATAACATGTTGACTGTTGTATTTATTAACAATTTGAAAAAGATTTAATAAATACTTGAATAATAATATTGTTTTAGTAGCCATTATTTTATTTAAAGCTCTAAGGTCAGACTTTAATAGACATTTTCGGTACCATAAGTTAAACTTTAGAAAATCATTTATAATTTTTGAGAAAACAATTATTTATCTACATTAAATGTAGACTTTGTTTTCTTTTGTAGGATAAAAAATATGTCACATACTTGGATAAACTTTCAAATTATAATGCGGTAATATTTTGGTGATTGTTTACTATATCTGGGTTGTTCAGCAATTACTTTGGAGATACAGAATTATTTTGGATATAAGTTAGCAGGCTTTAAATTTATTGGTTACAATTTCATACTAAAAGGAGGATTAAATTCTGGTAATTACTATTTTTAGTAGTTTATAGTGATTTTTTTGGCATTTTATTTAATTATATCTAGTGATTGTTTAAACATAAGCCTATTACTACTATGCTAAGCAATTATGTTAACATTTTAAGTAACTGGCACTTGCTATATGTCCGCTGGCAAGAGTGCATTTCATAATGTATCTCAAACCAAGTTTCAAGGGAGTTCAAGTTTCTACTTAAGTGCGCACCTTAGAGCACCACGCACCACCTTAGAGCTTTAAATAAAATAATGGCTACTAAAACAATATTATTATTCAAGTATTTATTAAATCTTTTTCAAATTATTAATAAATTCAACAGTCAACATGTTACTTAAAAATGAACCTAAAACTTAATAAGGAAGTCTTTCCTTGTAATTTTAAAATCTTAATGAAGGATCAATCTTCAAAAACTTTAATACTCAGTCCTCTTTGTTAAATCATAATTATTTTAAAATCATAATGAAGATCTTAAGAAGAAAAGTCTTCAAAAATCATGAAATCACATTTTAAACAGACAGGTAGTAACATTTTAAAGCAAAAGTTGTGATATATTTGGGTACCGGGTAGTAATAACACAAAAATTTGCTTATTATTTGGTGATTGTTTACTAATTTTGGGTATTGAATACATTTTATTTTATTGCATGACTTATGTGCATGCACAAACTAATAAATAGCTTCAACTGTCCTCCCAAATAGTCAAAAAAACTTAAAACTCAGAGTAAACTCATTGCTATTGCAGAAAATGATTCACTATAATATGCCTAAAGAAGTAGTCATAAAAACAAATAAATAAATCTTTTTTTATTTTAAAGTAAGAAAACACTTCCACTTAAAAAATATAATATTTTTCACTCAATCATTATTTAATAAATTTCAAATCATTTATGTCTATATATTAAATACACAAATCATCGTTCAGCAAGACTATTCACTAAAATGCAAATTCATGTGTACAACAAAATAAATTCATTTTTCATTACTCTAGATTGGACTTCATCATTTGTCTCTTATTCGTGTTATTTTTTCACACATTATGAAATAGTGTAGCATTTCCTTTGCTGCCTTTATAGTATCTACCTATGTATTACAGCTATATTTTAAGCTATTTTTGATAGAACAAAACTACATAATTATAATAAATTTGGACTGAAACTTGATCGTGTTGGTGGATAACCGTATTTTGGCGATTGTGCCATACGATATTTCTAGATATCTTGAAATTTCTTCGTCTGTTTGTGGAGTAACTTGAATGGGTTTTTTAAATATTTTTTTCTGTTTTCAAGATGAAGGCAGCCCTGTATCTGTGATTTGACTTGAATCGTATGCATAATACTATAATACATATTTAAGTTTAAGTAAGTTCGTTTGAAATCGTTTTAGTTTTTGGTTGGTATCGTCATTCGAGCTTTTCTTTTTGAAGATCATAAAAGGCAGATTACTTTATATTCGATTTCTAGTAATCTTTCTTCGGTGCAGTTTCATTCTTGGCAGGCCTATTTTGTATAAGTACATTATATGATTTATTATAAAACAGTCACGGAAATATATGCAGTATATATTATTACGCTGTAATATATTTCTTTTAAGGCAATACACATCTTAATCTATGATTTAAGTTTATTGTTTTTAAATATTTACTTAGGTTGACCTTTCCAAAACAGATGATCGATTGGCTTGGCTTTTTACTTTTCAATTTTTCGATTTGGCATGGATAATCACTATATACAGCCAACGTATTATAAATAAAGTGTTTTTAAATAACCCATAGTTATGTTCTATTGACTAGACATTCAATATAATAATAATTACTTCGAATTTGATCATAGAAAATAAAAAAGTCGTCGTTTTAAAATAAAATAATCATTCATGTATTAATTCAATGTAATGGTAGATTTTAGTAAGCAACACTTAGAATAGTGTCATTGAGATGCTATTACAATCCGATTGTGATACTATTACGATTATGGTTAACATTTAGCAGAATACCAAATTTGTCACAATCATAATCGCGTCGTAATAGCCTGGCAGTTGAATCGTAATTTTACTTAAATAGCAGACTTGGCCCCCAGGGCGATATGTTGCCGTCCACCCGCACACATGCTTTGCAATCCCAGTACATGGATTGCAAAGCACGCAGCAGACGCCCATCTATCCCATAACTGGGTAAAATGTCCCAAAGTTTCTTTCGCACGACTCTATCAAACGCTTTCTCCAAATCCACAAAATGATATATGATTTTATATTTTTCACAATTTTTAATTTTTTCCCCTTTACCGTTTTAATTCACTGTAATCGGTCTTCAAACGCACAGGGGTTGAGGGTGATTCAGACACCTCTCGTTACAAACCACCTAAGTTTTACCTTTGGACGTCACTTCTTTGGACAACCTGTAATTCTGAATATACAACGAAAAAGTTATTTAAGAGGATATTCAGTGGCATACAAACTTACAGAAGAAATTTAGACAAAAAACAATTATGAAATTGATGACCGTGCCGATCCGATCCATTTTTTGAAGAATATATCAACTGTCTTACTGCTAGGCATCTCGTAAAATGCAAGGGACGGCTAATTCGTGTCACTAACATACTACTAAATATTGTTTTAAATTTTACACTTGTACTGTTTCACAATTCACTAATTATATATAATATATACTTTTTTATTTAAATAGTCAACCGGTTTCGCATTTTACTGCATCATCAGGACAATCCTGATGATGCAGTAAAATGCGAAACCGGTTGACTATTTAATTAAAAAAGTATATATTATATATAATTAGTGAATTGTGAAACAGTAAAAGTGTAAAATTTAAAACAATAATTATGACGGAGTTTCACCAAGTGCCGACGATGGAAAGTATAAATTATACTACTAAATAGGTGGTAGAATTCTGCAACGCCTCGACGACCGGATTTAATACCATAGCTTTGCCTATTCCTGTCGAAATAGCGTCAGCGCTTGCTCGTTGCCACTGTCAAATTCCGGTGGAAGGGTAAGGTAGCCGATAAGCTTTATTTGAAAATTAAAAACTTTGATGTCCTTAAGCGACGGTTGTTTCCATCAGGAGAGCCATCTGCTTGTTTGCTAATATATAAAATAAACATCCAAATTGAGAAATTCCCCTTTTGGGAAATTTGTTAAATTCAAAAGTATGAAAACACACGCCCCTAACAACATTATCAAGTACATCACTGAAACAGGAAACAAGAAATCCATAAAACTGAAAAGGGGATTGAACGGCCAACCGTATTGACTCTAGACGCTCGTCGTCTCCCCATGTATACAGTCTAGACAAGAGGCTCCCCTCCTCTTGTCTAGACTGTATACATAGGAAGACGACGACGGGACCATTACGAGTGCAATCTAACATGCACGTGTGCATTTGGTTTTGGTGTACTTCCGCGCGGACATCGTTTACTCCGCACAGCTCTTCCCCCGTAGATGATAGCGTGATAATATGTAGCCTATATGTTGACCCGACCTGTTAGTAATATTCATGCAAAATTTGAAGTAAAACCATGCAGTACTTTTTGAGTTTACCCCGGACATACATACAGACAAACAGATAAACAGACAAAAATTCTAAAAACTATATTTTTGGATTTGATATCGATTGTAGATCACGTAAGTATTCTTTAAAAAAAATATTCAATGTACAGTTTTGACTTTCCAACGATTTTATTATATGTATAGATAAGATAGAAAATAAGGAGATGGTTCTCTTGACGGAAAGAGATAACCAAAGCCTACTCACAAAGCCGTAGCTAGGCGGACAAGGGCCCTGATGCATAGAGAAAAAAGCGCTCTCTCACCTGCTCTTTACGCGTAGGTTGAACTTTTATGAACTTATATTGACCGATTGGTCCTTACAGTGACCAAAAAAGTTTACTTGAACCTATTCCTAGGAGGATAAGTATACATTGTCTTTACAAAGGGTGAAATCCCTGTGTTTTGTTTTTGCGGTTGTATCGATTTTTTTCATCAACATTCGATATTGTTGCGAATAATCTAGAAAAGTGAAGAGTTAGAACGCTAGAAAAAATCTTGAAATAAAAGAAAGGGATAGGCTGCTTCTATTGATAAACAATAGCCGCCGTTACCCATGCAGCTATGCTATAATGGACCTTTTGTCATAGGATAAAGGTGAAAATAGCGTCTAGAAAATAGGACTTGCTTACATTAAAATGATTGTTTACGCGATGATTTCGGAAGATTCGAGAACATGGTCGAACTTTAACTTTACTATAAATAAGGATGTGTTGGCGAATAGAGTTCAGTTTCATATAAAGCGATCGGAAGCGGTACTTGAGACGACTAGCTCAAAGCGACATAGTACAGTGAATACAAGAAATGTTTTAGTTTAGCGATTTAGTGTAGTCAGTTAATTTTATTGTTAATATAGTAAGTGTTATTAGTGTTTACCAATGTATTTACGTATTGTAAAGTAGTATTTTGTATATTTGTATTGTAAATACACGGTTTTAATATAAGTGGTGTTCTATTGCACAATACGAACTCGAAGCACGTAACAATATCATTAAAAAATGTTGTGATTGCTCAGCTTGCGCTCGAGATTGGTTAGCATCAGGAATTGGCTGCTTCTTTCTATTCAAAGGAAAAAGGAGAGCCTCTGAGCTGCAAAGCCCTAATGTACTGCACCACCTGCTAATACGATAGCAACGCCACTGTTTAGATACATCAAATAGTATAGAGTGGTAAATACAATGGCCTAATGCATGAGTTATTTTTATACCGGCTACCTAATAAACACATTGATAGGAACTGAAGAAATTACAGCAGATATAGATAAGGTAGTGGTAACCCAGACATGTCTTTGAGCTTCACCACTTAGTAGTTACGATCATGGACGCCAGATGTATAATTTAAATCGTACATATACGATTTTTTAAGCTTTTTCCCCGCTACGCGTCAAGATTTTCTGGGTGGAAGAGTTCTGTATTGTCTCGCCCGGATCTGGTACCACCGCCTTACCTATTCCTGTCTGTACATACTGTTATGTATGTCATATATCTGTACATACACTAGCCGCCGGTGCCGGTGGCATTAGACCTCGCCACAACATAGCAATGCACCAATAACACCTTTGGTGTCTAATGTCTATAGGCAATAGGTGACTCCATCAGGCCCATCTGTTTGTTTGCTATCTTATAATATACAAAAATTAAAAAAAATTACCTTCGAAATGTTTTAATACATAAACGTGAATTATAAATGGCTTTAGTGTTTTTGAGTCTTGTTTGCACAACTGGGCCTTCTGATTGGCAATAAAAGCTTCCGACAATTATCACGTATTTATGTCGCATAAACAATTTGGAGGTTAAATGTTTAATAGCCGTCAATACCACCAGATACCAGACCCACTAGTTGTAAATAATAATAAATATCGCTGCATAAATTACACGAAATGATTACATATATTATTTCGAAATGAACTTAATCAGTTGGTCCGAATGACCTACTGTTTGAATGAATTACTGCAAACCATGCTTTTCGAATGAGCAGCGTGCTCAGCCAGAGTTTAAGTAAAGTTAGTGCCCGCCCTAAGGGTGTCTCCTGTAAGACCGAACCTCGGCTCGGCAGAATTTTTTATGGTGTCGATAGGGAAGCGCTTGACCACGATCTCGCCTGATGGTAAGCTAAGATGTGGCCTAAGATGTAACACACTTCCCTAGAAGGTACCTGCCCACTCTTCTCTTGAAGATCCCCAGATTGTACTCGTCGAGGAACACAGATTGGGAAGCATGTTCCAGTCCCTTGCGGTTCGAATGAAGAATGTCGAGTCGAACTGCTTTGTCCGTGTACGTGGAACGTCCACCATACGGCGCTGCCTAGAATCTGTGCGCCTCGACGATCGATAGAAAAAACGAGGATGGCGGAATTAAGTCGTGCAATTCCGCAGCGCACTTTCTAAAATGTATCCGATAAGATGCCGATAAACTAGCCACTCTGCGGCGATGAGCGAGGCGATGAGAAGTTTTTTGCCTACCAGATCATCGTTTATTAGCCTCTTGGCACGCCTCCCTATCGCTTCAAGCGTCTCTAGTCTCAATTTTAACGATAAGTGAAAATATGAAATATATACATTATACATAGACAATTACGTACTACATCAGTATGTATTAGTTACTAGTAGATACATTGTTATGAATTACGTTTACATATTAACACAAGCAGTACATTATCACGGAGAACATTAAAACCGATAGCAGGAGTAGGTATGTAAATAATACAATGAAGGATATCGTAGCGGAGAAATTTGGCACGCGGACAAAAACTATTTCTGTTAACTACACCGTAAAATTACAATTTACATTTTTATATTTTCCTGTATTAGAGTGTTAGTAACTGACCACAAAAATGTAAGCGTCTTACGGCCGGTTTCCAAAACGCAAATTAATGTTAACTTTTTGACAATCTGTCAACAGTTTGTCAATGTGGGTGCTAATCATAGAAATATGAATAATATGTGAGTGGTTACGCAAAAAGGGACCTGAAGGGATTCGAAACGGTTTTTTTTTTTTTTGATAAATTCTGATTCTATGGTCCTTCATCTTTGTTTTGTTCTAATCAAAATAATTTTAGGTGCCGTAGTTTTTTTTTAATGATTTTTTATGTAAGCCGAGGCAGTTTTGAAAATATTACACCTTATACACAGCGCACACTAGTTTCTTTTTCTAGCGCGCACATAAAGACAAGTAAAAGACGAATAAATAAGTCACCAATAATACAGCTATCGCAAACACGTGCTATTTCTCACTGACGAAGTCGCTCACTAACGACACTAACATAAAACACCCCGCGCCTCTCTCATTTCGACTCAACATTTTAAACGTGATTTACTCGAAATCAATTATTTTCCCTTGAGGTCCCTTTTTGCGTAACCACTCACATATATAGAAGCGCAATAACATTCTATAGCTACTTTAGTTATACAAATATCGGTAGAATCGACATTGAACTAAGCGACATTTCTTTATCTCTTTTTAACAAATGGTAATTTGCATATGCAAAAAGAGACAACGATATTGTGTCTTGCTCACTTTCGTATAAATTAAAAGTTAAGTAATTGGCAATTCTATAAACGTGTCATCGACGCCATATTATGTATATAAATAAGTGGTACATGATATGTCAAAATATTAATTTAGTTTCGGATAAATACGATTTACCAAGTAGATATCAGTTTATTAAGTGCCATATTCTCCGTGGAAGTTAATAGACTATTAGCCAACATGCCTTCGTGTTGTATTTTGCAATGTGGAGCAAAAAAGGACAAAAATGCACCTTTAATAACGCTTCACAGGTATGTCGCAAACTCCTATGATAAAGCGTGCTGATTTTAAATAATATCCATTCTAAATTGTTGTATTTTTATATTGACTTATAAAAGATGTTCGTGTATTTTACGATTTCTTTGTAAACATCATTTTTTTGATTCCTACAAAATACGACTAGTGTTGGGGTATTAGATTTGTCGATATTTAATTTCATTAAATTTTAGGTTCCCCAGAAATGAAGATTTACACAGAAAATGGCTAGATGCCATTGGCATTGAAAATATCAATCCCCGACATAAGAACTGATTGATCTGCTCACTTCATTTCAAGGAAAGTAATTTTAATAAAACACTGGATGTAGTCAGATTGCGTGACAATGTCATTCCTTCAATTTCTCTGGTAAGTAGGTAATGGTAATTTCTTAAGTTTTCATAGTATGATATCCTGTGTCTTTTACCTATCTGCAGTCATCAGAAAGCTCGATTTCCTTCTACCACATAAAATATGATATGATGTCTGTCACCTGTATAACCCTAACACACAACACTGATTGTACCTAGGTATGGATCATTTGACAATAATTAACATATTAAAATTCGTATTAAATTTTTTAACAATTAACAATTGTTATTTATATTATCAAATACTGTTAAAAGTTGTTTTTATTGCCACTAAAGAGTATAATAGGGTCTAGTATTTGTATAATGAATAATTTCAGTATTTATTCCTTTTGTATATTTTTAATAAGTTTCAGTAATAATATAATTAAATAGGTATTAAATGTTAATAAAAAATGGAATCGTCATTAAGAATAGTGACATCTGTTTGTCTGTTTGTGTAAGTGTTATTTTGTGTTTGTTGTTGTCGATGTTTTCTTTGGTCGCTACCTTGATAGCTTCACATCTTCTGCCTAAGCTACTGATATATCAAAAATAAATAAATATTAAATATAAATTTGATTTAACAACATACAAGTTATCAAATTTAACAATAATTTCCATGCATAATTGTACCTTTAAGTTCTGCTGATGGCTTCGGTTTTTTGTTTATTTTTATTGCTAAGAGCCTTAATTAAAAGATTTAAGAATTTTTCAAATTGATCATAAGTTAATTAAACATTTTTAGTAGTCCTAATTACACTTTCAGATTTTAGACAATAATGCCGACCTAAATATTTTTAGCCCGTTAATAAGCAGAAAATAAATGTTTTGTGTGAAAGGCAGAATATACATGAATCAACTCGGACTTTAACATCAGTACTAGCATCCATTCATGTTCCCGTGATAAAGGAAAATGTAAGTAAAAATAAGTTCCAACATGTTAAATTACATCTGATTATTGTATAATATTTGCAGATTAATAAATAGGTAGTGGTTACGTCATACAACTAATTGCAACATCGATGATGATTCATTTTATGTATAGGTGTCATGATGCATGCGGACTTTGTTGGCCGCAACGTTGTAAATGAATAGTTTAAATACTACGTTTTTTTTTAAATATGTTCATACCTAAAATTTGGAATAAAAATTAATATTGAAATGTGTAATTTATTATATTAATTCTAATAAAATTCAATAAATTCTTTAACCATATAGTAGATGTTATGACTTATCGCAGTAATATTAGGTGATTTCAATACAGGTAAGTGTTTGCAAGACTTAGATAATATATTTTTACAAATGTTTAAATGTTTATTTCTGAACTTATTTTACACTGATTATATAATATTACATTTTCCGGCGCATCCTTTTAAGCAGAAATGCTTGTGTCAGGATACACCGCTCTTCCAGAACATCATTAGCATTTGTGTAAATTAAGTAATATACGTGCCTATTGCGTGTGTGTATTTATGTATGTGTATGAGTCTGTACGTGTATATGAGTGTGTATGCGTGTACGAGTATGTTATGTCAGCACGGGTAATTGTAAGTACATGTGTTACATTAATCTTAGGACTAGCAGTTTCTAACAGACAGATACATCAGTTAATAGAGTTTTCTTATATTATCTTGCTAAAAATAATTGATTCAACATCGTCATAAGACAGTGACTTAAGCCAGCCCGCTAAAACCTCTTTAAGGTTGTAGATGGTTAGTGGATAAATATTTAACTTCTTATTAAGTTTGTTATATATTATAGTAGGCTGATTTAAGAACTGTCTATTGGCAAAAAGTGTTTTTACCGTTGAGTTTTGTAAAATAACATCCTTCTTTGTTTTAACTTTTTGGTTATTATCATATGTAATCAACCTATGTCTTTTTTGTATGGCATAAAGTATATATAGTTTTCTAACTGATAGTAACTCGCACAGTGAGTATAGTTCAGTTGTGGAAAATCTACTGGTTTTGAAATGCATTACTTTTAATAATGCTCTTTGGGCTAGTTCTACTTGCAACATTTTAATTTTAGTGGCACCACCCCATACAGGTATACAATAGCAAATAATTGATTGAGCTAGTGCAAAATAGATTCTATTTAGAAGTGTATTGGATGCATCGTCTCTTAATTTTCGAAAAATCCAAATAAGTTTTCTGATCCTCCCAGATATCAATTCAATTTGAGGATGCCACGATAATCTTTGGTCTAGCATGATTCCTAAATATTTTACTACATTATTATCTACATATATTTAAATTTATGTGTGATTTTTATGATGTGGAAAAATATTTTCGTTAGCTTCTCAGCCTGATCATAATTCTACACATAAACTATTACTTATTAAAAGTGTAATCAAAGTTTTTATTGATTTAAGATATAGATATCATGGACGTCGAGTTAATGATAAGGTGTCACACAGTAAATATTTTAATAAACTGGTATTGTTTAGAAATGAATGAAATAGATTTTATTATACACTAGGCGACGAACTATGCACTTTTGTGGAACATTTTACTGAAAAAGTGTCGCACTTTTAGGTTTGAGCTTCGACGTGATACTTTGAATTCATGTCTAGATATGTTATCTACCATAAAAATACTATTTTATAAACATTAAAAAAATAGAAAATACAATTTTTATGAGAATCTTATTACTACTAACGCCATCTATTATAAAACTAATGAGTTAAAATCTATAGAAGATACATTTTTTATTAGAATTTTTGAACTTATTAAGAGATTATTTCACAAAATGTTTATATTTGACTGGCGGCGCACGGGCATCGTGCTCTTGTATAAAGGCAAGGGTTCACGACGTATAGACTGCAATAGCTATAGAGCCATCAGTTTGATCAGCTTGGCAACCTGACGACGCCTTTGATGCGAATATAATATTTGGGCGAAACACGCTGGATTTTTTAGATGTAATTCTCATAAAAATACTTTCCTAACAATATTACTAGATAATATAACTTTACGAGCCCTTACAAAGCTCTGCTTTTTGCTAGTTTAGTAAGATATATTTTATTCATTTCTAAAGAATACCAGTCATTCATAGTTTGTGCAGGTCTAGCAGAGGTGCCTTAACTTTTTGTAAACAAGTAAATGTTTGTTCTATTTGTTTGTTTATCCTCGTGTTGGTTCCGGGCTCCTTTGAAGAATAGACCAACTGCCGTTCTGCCAGGCAGATCATAAAGGGCGACCGATTGGCTATGCAAGTCACTGCCATCGTGACTACTAGGTGGTAGAGTTCTGTATTATCTCGCCCGGCTCTGGTACCACCGCCTATTCCTGCCGCAATAGCGTCAGTGTTTGTCACTGTCGTGTTCCGGTTTGGAGGGTAAGATAGCCGGTAAACTTATGCATGTGGCATTAGACCTCGCCACAAGATAGCAACGCACCATCAACATCTTTGGTGTCTATAGGCGATGGTTGACTCTTTCCATCAGGAGACCCATCTGCTTGTTTGCTATCTTATGATTTGAAAAAAAATATCATTTGTATTTTACCAATTTTGTGTCACCATTAAAAGTTTCTATCAGTGCAAGTGTCTCCACCGAACAAAGCCCTAGACAACCTTTTTGTGAAATAGGTCCTAAACAGAAAAAAATACGAGCAGAAAACTTTCATTTGTCATCGAACGAAATATAATATGCATATTTTGCGCAGTTAAAAGTAGATAGGAATGAGGAAATTGCTGAAATATTAGAACATTTAATTAAGAATCAACATGGTGTGAAAAAAGTAAAAAGGTGCGTATCTGTTAAAGAAACCAAACCTGCTTTTTCTCCGGATGAGGCTTTGGGGATATTTTTATCACTTAAGCTAAACAAATGGCAATACAATACTTTAAGGGAAAGTGTTAAAAAAAATAATGCAATTATATTTCCAACCTATTATCAAGTGCAACATGCGAAACAAGAATGCTATCCATCGAAAGACGCTATCACAGTAACAAAAACTTCGACCAAAATAAAGTTACAAGCTCTACTGGATATAAACCAACGCTAATTTCATCCAAAAAAACAATATTTTCACTATTTACCAGTTTTACTACAATACTCTATGGTATTTTATCGTTTTCGAACGAAACATTGTACAGAATAATATCAAATTGGCATTCTTTTTTCAAATACTCTCTTAGGGAAAAATAAAAGAACTTAGTCCGCCATTTTGATTCGTGCTGTGTGTGTTATGTGTTGGTTGCAGTTTATGATACAGGTTAATAATGGTGTTACTGATATATTAGTATTCGCTAAGATATTAGTAATATTGAAAGGATTCGTGGATTAGTAATCCGGCGAACTGTAATATGCTAATATTTCATATTCGCCTAATATCTGTAACGGGTATCCAAAATGAATCGGATAATATCATTCGATCTTCGGAATAGTTCGGATCCACTAGATTGGCGCCCATTCGGATTCGTGAAAATATTAAAATATTTTCACGATACGCCGCGTCGTACGTACGAATGAGACAGACGTGTTTCCTGCAGTATGCTGTTGTTTTAAGGTTCAAATTACAGTGAAATATTAGTTAATACTGATATATTAGTTAAGATATTTTCCTGCCGTATCAGTATGAGATCTTATTACTGTTGCTTTAAGGTCCAAATTACAGTGAAATATTAGTTAAGATATTTTCCTGCCGTATCAGTATCAGATCTTATTACTGTTACTTTAAGGTCCAAATTACAGTGAAATATTAGTTAATAATGACATATTGAAAGTGAATATATTAGTATCACCTAATCTTGAGAAATATCGGTATTAACCCATCTCTACAGGTTAATTTAAAAGTGTTTTGGCGTATTAATCAACAAATAAACTATATTTGTAATCAAGATTAGTTCAAGATCTAACAGTTTAGATAATAATTAAAAAAAAAACCGTAAATATCAATTAATAAAACATATTTTTCGTTAACGACCAACTTGATGATACCAGCACTTTGGGCATACCCAAAGCGCTGGTATCATTTTTATTTATTTTTGTAAATTTTAGTGTTGATATCTATGATCTCAAAATAAATCATATGATGTGAATGTGAAATATCCTAAACAATATTTAAAAAAAAATTAACATAGCTGTAAAATTGAAAAAGAAATAAATTATTTAAAAATTTCGAAAAAAACTACGTATTACTTATGAAAAAAAAAAATATTTATGTAAATAAATATATATTTTTGTACTATAATATATGTTGTTTATTTTTTTCCGTATGTATATGTTTACCAATTATATAAAAAAATATAAAATGCATAAGCGATGACCTATGCTTTTTATATTTTTTTTATATAATTTTTGAATTAAAAATCCTCGACTAACAAATACATATTTTTCTCAAAGTGTCGTGTTATACCTGAATTATTTCGTAGCTTAAGCCATTTAAATTAAACAATTCTCATACCAGTTTATTGCAGTGCTCAAGACCTCTTAAAAAATATACGCTTTACAGTATCTGATTCAATCCAAGCAACTCATAAATCATTTTTGTGACCACGGTCCACCGGAACGAACTCGGAACGTGTGCGCGTAACGGTCCGTGTTTTTTTAGAAAAAAATGCGAAAGTGGTGTGAGCGGTCATTAAAAACTAAAATTAGAACTAATTTGTAACTAAAATGTAACTTTGTGTTATTACACATTTTAGCTTTGCTTACGTCGATAAAAAATAATGAGATTCAGCGTTGCCTACAAAGGTGGCTCAAGAAAATATATGGTAACGCATAAGAATGATAATTATATAAACAGAAACACAAAAAATATTGCAACGTCATGAAAATATCGTTACAATAATCAACCTTATTTTTGAACGCTATGATTTAATTCTATTGCTACTATTGCTCCGCTTTATCGACGACAACTCGTAAAATTATGTTAGGCCCTTATAAATATCCCCTATAAGTTAAGACGTTTTCGTAACACGACGCATGCGTACGTTGACTGTGATTGGACAAAATAAGACCACATATTCATTTCTATTCTTATCTTATTAGCCACTTTTAAAGTCGTAATCTTGAATCTGTTTATTTGTGATCGAATGTCACAAAATAACGAATTTACGTTGACATTTTGATTTGTCAACTCGATCTCTCTTTATCAATTTACTATTTGTTTGAGTGAGTCCAGGGATCGTTTTTATTGGAATTTTAAATTGGTAGGTAGTACTGCAACCATGCAGGTGCTAATACAAATATAATCATACAACAAAGACGTCATATATACTGACGTATGAAATTGTCGGAAGTGTCCTAGAACCTCAGTATTAGTCAACTAAAGCACAGAATACTGGAGACTAACAGAAGTAAATCTAAAGCCTAATTATTAGTGAAAATACTTTAATTTATTTTATTGTCTAGCTTGATTAATATAAAATTTTATTTACTATAAACGTTTTAGTACGGACCTACTTTGCGTTTCAATATTTTTGGGTACGTTTTAAGCGTTATCAATATAGGTACTAGTAAATTATGTTTAGATTTTGTTCTTACACGTCAAAGATCACCTCTAATACAATAACATATTTTTTAGTTGAAAATACGTAAATCAGGAAACAACGTTTATCGATAAAACATAAATGTTACTTTCTGGACATCCTTAATAATGTTAACACGGCAGCCATATTATGTATATAAATGACACGTTTTTTCTGTAGCTATTTCATGTCCATATATTTAGAGGTCAATGGTGCTAATTCAGCTGGTATTTGTTTATTTATTTAACTTGATTGTACACCTTAGGCGCCCCACAGACCTACAATAATATTGCGAAATACTTTTATTGTGCAATAATGTTGAATACCCGTTTGTTTCCAGATGTTCAATAAATTCCGCCGTGTTGGTCCCGGCCTCCTTTGTAGAATAGGCCAACTGCCGTTCTGCCAGGCAGGTCGTAAAAGGCGACCGATTGGCTATCGAGTCACTACCATCGTGGCTACTACGTGGTAGAGTTCTGCATTGTCTCGCCCGGGTCTGGTACCACCGCCTTACCTATTCCTGCCGCAATAGCGTCAGTGCTTGTCGCTGTCGTGTTCCGGTTTGGAGGGTAAGGTAGCCGGTAAACTTATGCATGTGGCATTAGATCTCGCCACAAGATAGCAACGCACCATTAACATCTTTGGTGTCTATAGGCGATGGTTAACTCTTTCCATCAGGAGACCCATCTGCTTGTTTGCTATCTTATGATATAAAAAAAAAAAAAAAAAATTCACTCAATAAAATTGACAAACCAGTCTGATCAATATTTCCGTGCGAGTAACATGTCTGACGACGAAGTTTTGGCGGCAACCATACTGGTGATTTTGTTAAATAAATCTATACAATTCTTATACACTCAAGTAAAATCTCCCGTTCTTCATCTTTTATTGATTGGTTTTGTTTCGATCAACACTTATATTGATTAGTGAATTGGCCTGAATGTCGAATTTCGGCCGAATGTTGGGTTTCGGCCGAAAGTTAAATTTCGATCGAATGTCGAAATTCGGCGGAATGACGTATTTCGGTCACATGTTCAATTTCGACCGAGTGTCGAATTTCGGCCAGTGGTCGAAATTTTGGTCCATTCTAGTAATGAACTATTAAATTAACAAGATGAATAAAATTACCGCGAAATGACAATTTCTTGGTCGACATTTTGCTTAAATTTACGACACGACCACACATTAAACACCGCGACTGACCGACCACGACCTTTCCAAGCTCTGATGTGAAAAATATTGTGCAATAGTAAACCTACACAGTGCAAGAAAAAAATATTGTACAATAAAAATTAAACCCGCTCAAACTTTCTTTCAATCATTGTGCAATCTTCAATATTAACCATAAACGGTCAATAATATTGTACAATACGTTATATTGCGCTATATTATTGTAAGTCTAGGGGCCGCCTTTAAGTTTATACAATAGGCGGACTATTAGCATTCTCCTCCAGTCAACCTTTGGGGGAACAGAAAGTATATAAACTCAGAAAATCTGTACATATAATAAAATCGTAGGAAAGTCAATGTATGTCCGGGGTAAACGCAAAAAGTACTGCATGGATTTACTAAAATTTTGCATGAATATCACTAACAGGTCGGGTCAACATATAGGCTACATATTATCACGCTATTAACATATACCTACGGGGGAGGAGCTGTGCGGAGTAAACGAAGTCCGCGCGGACGATGTCGCGGGCAACAACTATTATATCTATACAAATAAATAAAACTGGAGTGTTTGTTCGTAATATTAAAATAACCGCTTTTTACTAAATGCATATGGATGTATACACGATACATATACCAAAATAACATTTTTTATAATTTTTGTCTGTCTGTTTGTTCCGGCTAATCTCTGGAACAGTTGGACCGATTTTGACGGGACTTTAGCTGGCAGATAGCTGATGTCATAGTGAGCAACTTAGGCTACTTTAGTTCCGAAAATTTCCCACGCGGACGAAATCGCGGGCTCAGCTAGTGTCATATAAGATATCTATATTAATCTATATTATAATATTATAAATGCGAAAGTTTGGATGTTTGGATGGATGTTTGTTACTCAATCACGCAAAAACTACTGAACGGATTTGGATGAAATTTGGCACACAGGTGCACATGACCTGGAATAGCACATAGGCTACTTTTTATCCCGAAAAAGTAAGGTGATCCCGCGGGATTCGCCAAAAACTTTTATAATGCAGCGGGCTGCACGCTGCAGCTAGTCTGTTCATAAATTTAAATATACTAGCGATCGCCTGTGGCCGAAATTCGACCATAGACTAAACAAAATCTCTTTTATGTTTGACAAAATATGACTTTAGCCGTAAAGAAAATAATATTCATGTGTGTTTATTATCACGTACTAGCGACCTGCCCGCGGTTTTACCCGCGTAGCTTTTGTTCCCGTGAGAGTATCGGAAAGGTTTATACACTAAAGCCTTCCTCAAGAATCAATCTATCTATTAAAAAAATCCGCATCAAAATCCGCTGAAATCCAGCCGAAACAATTATCAATTGTTAACGATCAATTAAATATTAATTAATATTCCGTTAAAGGGCTCTGGTCTTAGTTTTTGTGACGAAATATTTCTAGGGGGGAGGTCTCAGAAAGTGTGACACATCGTGAAAATAGGGAGGAGGGGGTCAAAAAAGACCCCTAGAAACAAGGTTCACTTGCCTCTACGTGCATTTTTTATGTCATAAGATTGCAAACATGTTGACCTCTATCCTGATGGAAAGAGACAACCATCGCATAAGGACACCAAAGATGTTAATGGTGCGTTGCTATCTTTGTCGCGGGGTTTTAAAGCCACACGCAACTACTTTGCCCTCCAAACAAGAACACGACAGTGATGATCACTAACGCTATTGCGTCAGGAATATGTAGGGCTGTGGTACCAGACCCGGGTGAGACAATGCAGAAATCTACCACCAGTGACGATGGTAGTAACTCGCATAGCCAATCGTCCACCTCTTACGAACTGCCTGGCAGAACGGCAGATGGACTTCAAAGGGAGCCGGACCAACACGGGTCAAAGAGGGAGTTGCTTCAGAACTCTGTACGTTTTGTACAGGGTTCTGAAGCAACCATGAAATCAGAAATCAGAAGTACTTTATTCAATAAAACTTTTTACAAGTTATTTTGACGCGACAACTTTTTTTTTAAATTACTACCGAATCGGAAACGCGGCGATACACTGAGAAGATGCGGCGAAAAAACTCAACGAGCTTGTCTTTTTTTCATATCTATAATATATAAAGGTGCAATTAATCCCTGGCTTTATTTTCTTCTAAATAATCTGAGATTTTATAATACTCTTCTTTACACAGTTTTGTTTTAAAACATTTTTTTAATTAATTGACTGGTTGATCTCTTATAGTTTTGGGAAGTTTATTGTTAAAAACATGGTAAAAACGTATAAGTACATGAAAAAGTAACAGCCGAATCGACATTTCCTTTTTGGAAGTCGGTTCGAAAAGCTTAGTGGTGATGTTATCTAATCGTTTGACCTTGACAGCGCTCCTCTAATCGGCCAATTGGCCTGGGGATTAAATGACCTTGATATGAGACTGTTCCGACTGAATAACTGTACCATTTAATATTCGTAAATTTTTTATATCGTAGCAAGGCAAGCAAAATAGTGGTTTTCCTGAAGATAATAATAATATCCAGCGGATCTACTTAAGGGCTTTTTGGGCTGCAGCCCATGGCCATAGATAAAAGGTCCCTGAATTTCACTAAAAAAGGTAGACGATATTGTAAAAAAAATTATAATAAAATATAATCCGACCATTGAATTGGCCATGATTGAATTTGGTAGCGGGCTACTTACTAATAAACCCAAGTGAGCGACTGTTGTATATATATAAAAAAATGTCCTATTTTTTTGTAATTTATTTTTAATATTACTATAAAAAACAATGTTTTGACTGCATGGTAATGGTAATGCAAGTAAAGCAATCAGGGAGGTCCTTAAGTAGAATTAGCCCAGGGCCCTACAATTTCGCGATCCGCCCCTGATAGTTAATATCCCAGGACAGTTAAGTGGACAGTAAGTTAAGTTAAAGCCCGCCCTAAGGATGTCTCCTGTAAGACCAATCCATACTAATCTATACTAATAGCAAAAATGCGAAAGTACCTCTGTCTTTCTGTCTGTCTCCATTTTGAGCCTAAGCCAAAGAACCAATTTTAATAAAATTTAATACAAATATAGTTTGAGACCCGAGAAAGTACATAGGATATTTTTTATCCCGGAACTCACACGGAAACAGGAACTATGCGGGTAAAACTTCGGGACTGTTTCTTTTCAACCCCGGTAATTAGGAGTAGCTTAAGCATTGATATAGAAAGGGAAGATATGTTACGCTCTAATATCTCAATTGCTAAACCTAAGCTCGATCAGTCGAACGCAAAGTAATGCGACGAACGTAGCAAACTACGTTTCTCTCGCTTACTTTTGTATTGTATTATCTCACTCTCGCAAACATGGCGAACTAAACAATAATTTAATCTTATTTTCAAACAAATTGTTTTAACCGTACTTACTAATGGAAAGTAATCCCGTGTGTCTTATTTTTTTTCCTTGAGTGATTATAACACTGGCTGAATATACGAGAAGGTATTTTGATGCGTGTTTAATGGTGAAAACAGTCGGAAAATATAAGTGTATGATATGAGGTCCCGCGCGTGAATGATTGTCACCAATTGTCACTGTGTCTACGGACCTAGTTTTGTAGGACCGGGCGCTGTGACTAGGTAACGTATCTTCCCTTTTTATATCAATGAGCTTCTTTTACTTTAGAAATTTTTCTACGCGTAGGAAGTCGCGGGCACAGCTAGTGGACTATAAATACATGTTTTTATCACACAGGTGGGGTTTCTTTTAAGCCGGAGTTTTATACACACCGGTGCAAGTTGAGACATCTTCCTTCTTTTATAAACCGACTAGCTTCAGAAGTCAAGAAGCATTTAAAAATATAGTCGAATGGAGAAACTACTCTTTTATGGAAAATCGGTTAAAAATAACAATCTACTGGCGACACATTTCACCTAGGGTTTCCGTCTAAAATATTTGTCAACCAGGATAAGAAAGTGAAAACAATTTCACCTAGGGTTGCCATCTAAAATATCTGCCAACCAGGACAAGAAACGTGAAAACACCGGATTTCGGAGCTTATACAACAACCCGGACATTTGTACAGAGTATTTTTTATGTTACTCAGTAGAATAAAATATATTTTTAATGCTTTTTAATTGTTATTTTTTATTTTTATTGATTTTTTTTAAACAAAAATACGTTTAAAAAAACAAAAAATAATCTTCTTAAATTAAGTAAAGTAAGATAACTATTTTTATTACGAGACTGACGTGATTTAAATTAAAACCCGGACTACAAATAAAACTCCCCGGACGTCTTCTAAACTAGGCCTTTCCATCAGGAGAGCCATCTGTTCGTTGTATTGTTACGAATAATCTAGAAAGAATTAAAACGCTGAAAAAATCTTGAAATAAAAGCAAGAGATGGGCTACTTCTGTTGATAAACAATAGCTGCCGTTACCCAAGCAGCTACGCCATAATCGATCTTCTGTCATAGGGCATAAGGGTGAACATGGTATGTACTTACTCAGACTTGTTTACAATTAGAATTGTTTATTGTTTACGAGATGATTTCCGAACATTCGCGATTGTTGTCGAACTTTACCTCGGGTATAAATAGATGTGTTGACAAATAGAGAGCAGAGCAGCCTTAGGGAGCCCATACTATCTACAACAACACTAAACCCAACGACCCAGCCGTTTTTTACTGCTGGCGGTTGATACTATGGTCAGGGGGCCACAAACCCCGAAACCATTTCCCCACTTCCCATACGGGAGATGTGCGAAGACCAGAAGAAGAGAGCAGTTTTATACAGCAATCGGAAGCAATAGTACGAGCAACTAGTGTAAAGCGGAGTGACCAGTGTGTATTACAGTGAATAAGAGAAGTGTTTTCGTTCAGTGTAGTCGGTTAAGTTTAGTGTTAGTACAGTGGTCAGTGAGAGTTATTAGTGTACTTTAATCAGTGTATTTACGTATTACATTGTGTTGTTTTGTGTTGTAAACACACGGTTTTAATATAAGTGATGTTTTCTTGTGCAAAAAGAACCCGAAGCACGTAACAATATTGTAAATGCGAAAGTTTTCATGTTTTGATGGATGCACGTAAAAATTACTAACGGATTTGAATGAAATTTGGCACACAGGTAGACGATGTCCTGGAATAACAAATAGGCTACTTTTCCCGGAAAAGTTTCGTGATCCCGCGGGATTCGCCAAAAACTTTAATAATGCAGCGGGCTGCACGCCGCAGTCAGTAATAACATAAAACAACATAATGCAATATGAGGATGTAGTTTGCGACAATAAATACATTATCGCCAAGGTCGCGTTTAAATACACACGATACATTATTTTACAATGTAATCATTCAATGTAAAGGCGTGTCCGGGGCTGGGCATTTAACTGGAACACGTAATAACTTGCCCTAAATATTCAAAATTATATTAATTACTAGCTGTTGCCCACGACTTCGTCCGTGCGGACTTCGTTTACTCCGCACAGCATCTCCCCCGTAGGTGATAGCGTGATAATATGTAGCCTATATGTTGACCCGACCTATTAGTAATATTCATGCAAAATTTTAAGTAAATCCATGCATTACTTTTTGAGTTTACCCCGGACACACATACAGACAAAAGGACAAACAGATAAATAGACAATCAGACAAAAATTCTAAAAACTATATTTCTGGCTTCGATATCGATTGTAAATCACCCCCTAAGTATTCTTTAAAAAAAATATTCAATGTACAGTTTTGACTTTCCTACGATTTTATTATATGTAAATAGACAATTATTCATTAACGCCTCGTTATTTGAGAAATCAATGTTTTTGATTAGGCAAGTGATTTTAATTATAATAAATCTATACATATAATAAAATCGTAGGAAAGTCAAAACTGTACATTGAATATTTTTTAAAAGAATACTTGGGGCGTTATCTACAATCGATATCAAAGCCAAAAATATAGTTTTTAAAATTTTGGCTCAAAAAGTGCTGGACCGATTTTAAAAATTCTTTCACCATTTGAATGCTACATTATCACTGATTAATATAGGCTATTTTATATATAGGTATGATCTGCATTTGCTGTACGTTTATCCCAAAATGTTTAAAAATTAAATGTCCACCCGTGCGAAGCCGGGACGGGCCGCTAGTATCTATACATATAATAAAATCGTAGGAAAGTCAAAACTGTACATTGAATATTTTTTAAAAAGAATACTTGGGGCGTGATCTGCAATCGATATCGAAGCCAAAAATATAGTTTTTAGAATTTTTGTCTGTTTGTATGTATGTCCGGGGTAAACTCAAAAAGTACTGCATGGATTTACTTCAAATTTTGCATGAATATTACTAACAGGTCGGGTCAACATATAGCCTACATATTATCACGCTATCACCTACGGGGGAGGTGCTGTGCGGAGTAAACGAAGTCCGCGCGGACGAAGTCGCAGGCAACAGCTAGTTTTGAATAAGGCAACGATTCATCAGATGTCCATTTATGGGTTGGGCAATTAAAAAAATGTGTTATATAGGTATACATTAGTTTTCTGGTGAAAACAACATTGTCCGGGATTTGCAAAATGCCCGGCAGACAATAATAAGCTTGCCACCTATGTGTGTGTGGCCGCGTTTCCGATCCTGTAGTAGTTTAAAAAAATGATGACGCGTCAAAATAACTTGTAAAAAGTTTTATTGAATAAAGTACTTCTGATTTCAGATTTCTATCACATTGTGGGACTAACGGGCGGTTTCCGAAACGCAAATCAATTTTAACAAGTAATTAATTTGTATTTAACGTAATTTTTACAAGCAAATGATCCTCCTTTAAACACATATTAACTGCTTGTTAAAATTATTTTCATTTCGGAAACCGGCCTAAGTGTCTTCGGCTAACCGTGGGTGCACTGGTTGTTGTACCTCTGCCTACCACTTAGGGGATACGGGCGTGAAGAAAGAAAATGAAAATAGTTTCGGATTATTTTATTAGTATCAAGAATAGTCATGAACAGAAATAAATGTTCCCATCATTTCATAAGAACGATTCAAGCCTTTGATCTGTCGACAGTATATTTCCTTAAATAAATGGAAGACCTATGTGTCATGGCATGTAAGGTTTCCGCCCAACGTGATACAATGTTCATATTTGCATTTAATTGCACGGCTGTAAACATAGATATCTCGAAAATGACGAGTTCAACATATTACACATATAAAACTAAATGGTGCGGTGACCTACAATTTGCCTTGAATCAAAGTAATCGTGGATTATATTATAATCTCCATGTTAGTCTGGGCTCCCTTTAAAGAATAGACCACCTGCCGTTCTGCCAGGCAGTTCGTAAAAGGCCGTTTTTTCGCGACCGATTTATCAATAACGAAAATTTTTGAAAAAAGAATGTTTTTTATATTACTTCGACACTTTTCGGGCTATACATTTCGTAGCTAAAAAAACAACAGCTCAAACATTACGTTGAATGCCATTCGAAAGATCATAATCGATGATTGTTTCCAAAATATACACTTTTTCTAAAAATGAAATTACTGTCATTTATCAGTGGCGTGCAGTCAATTAAGCAGTACTTTACTTGTCATTCATGACTTTAATTTAACGGGCCGTTCTGCCAGGCAGTTCGTAAAGGCGAAAAACTGGCTATGCGAGGCACTAAAATCGCAGGTGGTAGTTATGCATTGTCTCGCCCGGGTCTAATGTCACCGTCTTACTTATTCCTGCCGGAATAACGTCAGTTTTTGTCAATGTCATAATTCAGTTTGGAGGGTAAGGTACCTGGTGAACTTATACATGTGGCATAAGATCCCACCACAAGGAGAGCAACGCTATATTAACATCTTTGGTGTCTATACGTAGATAACGATTGTCTCTTTCCGTCAGGAGAGCCTCTCTTGCTGCTTGTTTGCTATCTTATGATATATATAAAAAAAAAAATAAACTCGGGATCACACAATTTTTTCCGGGATAAAAAGTATTCCAGATCATCATCTACCTGTGTTCCAAATTTCATTCAAATCCGTTCAATAGTTTTTGCGTGATTGGGTAACAAACATCCATCCAAATATCTATCCATCCAAACATCCAAACTTTCGCATTTATAATAATAATATATGTAGATTTTTATTATATTCTTTTCTTTCTTCCTTTTTTTTACTTGCGCATACAAGTGCTAATGCTGAGCCAACTTTTTGAAGTTAAGATAGGTAAGGAGCTATATTGCAATACGTACTTCCAAAGAGTGGAAAACACACTGAGGTGGGAGTAAAGCATAATATTATATACTAGTCTATGGGTGGAAGCCTTGTAATTGGAAGTGGTTAATATTTAAATTTAAATAAAAGTGGAAGACCAATCCCCCCTAATTCAGTGTACGACCTGCCTGCGATATGGCCACGTAAAAAAGTTCTGTACGGAAAAAACAGAAGATGCAGTAAAATGCAGCCACTGTGGTGGCCCCCACATGAAAAAGGACTGTAAAAATTGGGAAAATAATAGCGAACCCACATGCAGCAATTGTGTCGACCACAAGATGACTGAAACAAATCACAATGCATTTGATCAGGAACACCCAATAAGAAGAAAATGGGAGGCTCTAGCCAGAGCCTCAATAGCATACTGCTAAGGGCAACGAAACGAAAACAAGGAAAAAATTTACGCAGGTAAACACAAAAAAATACAGAATAACTAACCTTCAAAGAAAAGAACTTGCTATGCAAGAAATGCTCTTTAAAGCAAACAAAAGAAGGATAGCCACAGCCTTACTACAGGAGCCCTATGATGGAGGTCTGGGCAGAGTAAAGGGATACAAAGGTGCCAGGGTCTACTAAAGCGCAGACAGTAGAGAGGAAATGTAAACCGATGTGGACCTAATCACCAACGTGAACTCCAAGCCTCCCACCAATGTGACCCCTGTTGGAAGCTTATTTGCAACAGTGTGGCCCGCCTATAACATAAAACGTGTAGGTATATAATTTTGGGTTTTCATACTTATGGACCCATTCCATCATTCCACTCGTCTTTAAATGGTTTCCTAGCAGGAAACCATTGTCTATTTTCCCTAAGAGGTAAGCAATAATATCGTAATAGGGAAAATCTTCATCAGCATACTATTTTAAATGTATTATAGAATGTTCATTAATTTATTATAATTAATACTATTCTAATAAACAAGTTTAAGCAACCGGTTATCACGTCCCGGCAACGCATAATTTGTTTCTCACTAGTGAACTTGAAAATTATTTAAACAAATTATCCGAGTCTAGTGTAGGCGAAAAATGATGCTAAGAACCTTAGGTCATTCGTTCGTATTGCAAAAAGCGTGCGATTTTATTAGCATTGCTGTTTTGTTGTGTGCTTATTATGCATGGAACGTTTCACACTCAATGAAATTTTACAATTCGTATAAGAGCAGCAATGGTTATAATTCATACATCATTTATTATTAGCGTTCCGAAGTAACTAAGAATTGGCGATGGGAATTATAGCTATTTTTATTTCACTATCACGTCATGGAATTATTTTTTGTCACTGTTATATCACGGGTGATAAATAACGACCGTTATGTTTTACTAGCTGTTGCCAGCGACTTCGTCCACGCGGAGTTCGTTTACTCCGCACTGCTCCATCCCCCATTGGTGATAGCGTGATAATATGTAGCCTATATATTGACCCGACCTATTAGTAATATTCATACAAAATTTGAAGTAAATCCATGCAGTACTATTTGAGTTTACCCCGGACATACATACAGACAAACAGACAAAAATTCTAAAAACTATATTTTTGGCTTCGATATCAATTGTAGATTACGCACGAATAAGTATTCTTTTAAAAAAATATTCAATGTACAGTTTTGACTTTCCTACAATTTTATTATATGTATAGATTAGTAACGATTATGTCACAGTGGGTGCATTTTATCCCGTATGTTATATCGCCACGCAGTGATTACTATTTATAAGTGATTAGTAAAGTGAAATAACATATTAACAAATTCTCTCTTCTAGCTGATGGCACGGTGTTGTTCAAATTTCGTTGCTTTGTCTCTTTCGCACGATGGATTTCTGCGACTTATAAGCATAAGCATAAGCACCGGCGTGAAATTTAGTCACGCTCGCGTTATTTATAACGGACGGTTTCGATGCATATAACTGGTGTGACACGTGAATTATTTTATAACGAATGAGGAACCCTCATAGGTTGGTCCGTCCGCATGACTGCTCAGAGATCCTTATTACTAGAAATCTGTAATTTGGCACGAATATACATAATAGTCACGTCAACAAAGTGGTAACATAAAATCTTGAAAAATATTTTTTTTCAGGGTAGCTCCCCTATATGTAAAGTTGGGATGTAATTTTTTCTCACATACCCCATTGTGTAGGGTATGGTTGGATAAGCTTTTAAAAAATATTGTATGTTTGTAAAAACATGTTTTCGATTAAGGCACTCGTTTGTTTTTTAAATAATCGTCGACCAACTAGTAAAATGTACTTAGAGAAGTTTTATAGGCAGTTAAGTTGTGGTGCGAAATGCGGATATATATTTTTCATTGACGGCGAACACCTTAAATGTTTATACAAAAGAAAAATTACAAAAATAACTACATTAAATTAAAGTTTATATTCCATTGCAGTTAATACAACAGGTAATAATTATACAAGTTTTAGTTTCACTAGACCATAAAACACATTAATTTACGTGTAGTAAGCACTTAAACAATAATTTAGACACTTATTCAATTTTTTTAGAATAAAGCAATAAAGAATTTGCACATGCTTGGACGCATAAATAGGTCAAATAGATACTCAAACATTATCCAATTCCAACAACATTACATACATACATACATATCAAACTGATAGCCTTAATTTTTCGTTAGTTGAATAAAAGCAAATGGCTTTTTTGACTAGCAAAAAATTAGAAGATATAGTTGTACGAGAAATATAGTTTTTAGAATTTTTTTTTGTCTGTTTGTCTGTATGTATGTCCGGGGTAAGCATGGATTAACTTCAAATTTTCAAAATTATTACCTACAGTTCGGGTCAACATATAGGCTACATATTATCACGCTATCACCTACAGGGGTGGAGCAGTGCGAGTAAACAAAGTCCACACGGACGAAGTCGCTGGCAACAGCTAGTATTTAAATATTTAAATCGTTACTTGAGGCTAAACGAATAGTCTGTTAATGGTTAGCTACCCTAGACTACACTAACACTGAAAATTTAATATTGTAATTTAACTTATTTTTTTATTTTTATTTTCTAAGTTAAAGTGTCTTCATAGTTTACATTGTGACTTAAGATACCGAACTGTCAACACCAATAATTTGTAACCGAAGTTGGGTCCTTACGATACAGGCTATCCTACTGTAAGGGCCGTCGCTTGAGTAATGCTAATTAAAAAACTCAGCGATAAACATCATATTATTTAGGTTTTTAAAGTAAGAAATGTACTATATTAACTTGTATTTTTGTCGCCGTAAACAAACTATTTTTCAATTTTTTTTTTATTTTCATTGTATAAGGGATAAAATTATTTACTCAAAATTCACTTACCACTTTATAGTTCTTTATGCTCGGCAAAAACCGTTTTTGTTCCACCTCTTTCTTCTGGAAAACTTCATTAATAATGTTTCCCAATGCCTGCGCACCATAGTTGAGTAAGACTTGACCACCCTGATTTAAGAATTGTCGCCCTGCGCCTTGTATAAGGGCCCCAAAATTAGCACCACCATTTTGCCCCATGGTGTGGGGAACACACTTATGCACTACACTACTTTTGTCTCATAATGTGCTATAACATTTTTATTTTATCTATGAAAGAAAAGTTTATAGTTATAAATTTCCTACACTTAACATCTAGTGTGCTGTATTTTCAGGTTTATGTATATAAAGATTTATTTGTGATTCTTTTAGTTTTGAATATTTAAAAAAAATTCAAGTCATTTTTGAACTACTTAGTGATTTCAAAATTGAATAGAATTTGTGAATGATGAGAAAAAATGAAAAATAATTTGTCATTCATGAACTCATGATACATAAGAGTTCATGAGTGACAATTTTTTTTCTATTTCTGGATCTTTCTGGACTTAATTAAAAAATAGTGAGCCAGTTTTTTCATACGGTTTGGAGTACTCTGTGTCAGGTTACTTGGATGTTATACCAACCATTCCAGTTAATGACAGTAGGCTTAAGTGATGTTATTTTTTGAAATATGTTTTGAGTATATGTGATAGCATTTTAAATAATATTTAAAGGTATCATTTTTGCAAGACAAATCCTACCTTGTCAGTCAACAAATTAGTTAAAGTTGTAGATTACAAAGTTTAATATACATGTAACTATTGAAGTAAAACCAGATTTTTTGTGTTTCAACAATTTTATCAGAACTGCAAACATATTAGAAAGAACAAAATGCTGTGTTGTAACTGTTTTTCTAACCCACATTCAGTAGAGTGGAATAATAAAATTGTAGTGAAATCATCTGCTATGTAAAATATTCAAACTATAACATTTCACTATTGTTACTATTAAAAGTCATTTATCTATACATGTAGTATAAAAAAACATATTCTCTTATTTTAGTATGAAAACGTGTTTTATCTACCTACATGGCTTAAGCAATTAAAACACAACTCTAAGACACTCAAACATATTATGATAATTGTGGCAAGGTCAGTCTTTGTGGTGAGTCATTTAACAGAATGTGAATTGTTCAAGAATTACTGTACTCTCAAAAAATTATGGTGGGAATGCTAATACTATAGAGTTGTATAGTTAGTTACAGTTGACAATCACAATAAAAGTTATCAGCCTCTAGTTATAATAAGAACCAGACCATTGTTAGTTCATGATCCTAAAATGTGGCGATGAGGATTAGCACTAACCAAATGAAAAATAGGGCAAATTATATCTCCGGAACTATTGAACCAATTTTTAAACTTTCACCTATTTATATGATGACCTGGCAGACGAGCAAACAGGTGGCCTGATGGGAAGGGATAACCAATTATTCATACATAGTTATTCACACTCAGAAATCTAATTATTCCTGAACGGCATATGCTAAATTTTATCATACTTTATTGTACAATCAATGTATCAGTTAAGAGACAGAGTGGGTTATATCGTGGGACATGGCAATTTATATTAAAAAGATAGTAATAATAATATTTTATTGGTGGACCCTTCAAATAGTTTATGTACTTTTACTAAGTAATGATTAGAGAAATGAAATAAAATTTATTTATTTTTACTGATCTAATTTTATAGCTTCACTTTAAATATTTTTAATGGGCCAGCTTGGTAATCTGGGACCTAATTCACGTAATTAAACAGCAATTGAATCAAAGCTTTTAGGACTCTTACACATTTTCTTACATATTATGCTGCGTCATAGCACAATTCGATGTTCTATAATGTTTATGTGTGTGAGAGCCCACCCTAATCGCATTCACTCAATTATGTGAAATGAGGGGTTGTACTCCATATTAAATAACTTTATAGCTAGGGCTAAAACTTATGTTTAAGTTCTCCGATGAAACAGAAAAATGGGAGAGTGGTTAGGTTATTATTTAATTAATAACAAATATATAGTCTGAATTGTGAAAAGTTACAAGTGTTTAAATTTAAAATCAGTATTATGATGGAGTGTCGCCGGTGCCGCGCCGGTGATAGACAGATAAATTGTATTTAAACAATGTTAATGTTTCTTTAATGTACTTAGTGATTATGAAACTACGTACGACAGTATTTAAGCAGATTGTTATGAGTCTAAGAAATAAGGAATGTGATAATGTGCAGTCTCCAATTTGTTATGTTTGCTATATAATGAAAATGCAAAGAAACAAAAATGAAATAATCATATATACATACACAATACTATATGTGCATATTTTTAAAAAAAATTTAAATAGAGCCGGTTGCTTAAATTAATTGAGACAAATTTATTAACAAATTGTGACCGGTACTAACAAAACCAATATAAAATAATAATATACTGATTTTCTGTCAGTGATTGTACTAAGATGTAAAAACTCTTTATTAAAAAAATCTTCTGATTACCAACAATGCATTATATGATAAATAAAATAATAATATACTTTTTACTGCTTAATGGAACTTGAATGTGTAACACATTAACAATCACGAGCTCTCACTACTAGGACTTATAAGACTACACTGCTGTAGGAAGTAAAACAATAGTATCTCATAATACAATGTTCTAAGTAATGACATCATTGCTGTGAGGTATACTGACTGAAGTTGACCTCCTACACATTTACACCTCAGTGTGAATGAAATTTAAGGGACTATTGAACTGTATTTATCTAAAAATTGGATGCCAATATGATTGATTCATTACAGGATATCCAAAGTGAACAAAAGCAGTATAGACAGACTGAAGACATTGGAATACAGATTCACCAGTCCATTGTCAAGCAAAATAGATCAATCTATATCGCACCTCCGCTCAAATAGTGTTACGATTCAAAAAATCGTAAAATCACTTTTATTGTACCATTTGTATCGTATTATGCCATAGTTTTGTCTCGAATGGTGATCGCACTGGGCACTGGGCACTTTCCAATCACGGGCAACTTAGTGTTTATCAGAAAACAGAAAAAACACTTTTTATGTGCCCAACCTGGGAATCGAACCCATGACTTCATGTGGTCAATGCCAACACTGGACCACTAGACCACAGAAGCGATTAAAATTACATTTACTTGTAGGAGAAATTACAGTTGACTTGTATAAGAAATTAATATTTTCAGTGAACTTTTAATCTAGTATTTATATTTTAAATAGGTATTATGTTATACAAATAGACTGCCAATAACCTAAAACAGAGGGAAAATTTACTATTTTACCAAAAGATCAAACCTATCTATCTCACCAGCCTTCACAGTCTATGAGAAGATAAGGTTTACTGAGCTTAACTCAGAATATGTTTGCAGACTTTGTTATTGAAATAATACAATTTATTTTTCACTGACCTTATGTAACTTTATGTATATGTCGCAGTGAAATTGTCAGTACCGTTATATTATAATTTACCTAAGTGATATTATAATTTAATTGCTAACCTAACCTAACCAAATTATAAAATCCCTAGGTAGATTATAATCTAACGGCTATTGACAATATCACTGCGACATATATAAAATGATAACAATTCAGAACTGACCTATTCATTAAAATTTGCTGATAAATGTAATTTTTGTACATGCAAATAGCCTGTCATTGATAGAATAAGATATTGCATAGATAGTAAATATTGTTTATTTGTGTAACGTTATCAGAAGTGTTATATTTAAAGACTTCATGTACTTATAATAATTAAAACACTATTTAATTTAACTTCCTGTATTAAGTGAATAAAACTTTTTTTAAACTTTTTAAAAAACGAACACTTATTTTTTTAAATATACCTAGATGGATAGGTTTTTTAATTATGTGTGAAGGTGTAAAGTGTAAAAAGTAGTGATTGTGACTGAGTGAATGCAATTTGAGATGTAGGACCTTATTAAAAATCTGCAAGTAACTAATATCAGAAAACAATAACCCTGCATTTAATTATTATTCATATTACTTAGCAAAAGTCTTTTTTTACTCAACGCATAATTTAAATTATTTAGGTCATTATAGATCGGATAAGAGTAGGAATCTTATTGGAAAATATAACGAGTATGTAGCCTACATAGATCAGAAAATGATGTTGTAAGTAATACAATGACGTAGGGTGTGGTAGGTAATTGTTCAAGGATTCACTGATGTTATTAAAATAATAAATTTTTAATTTCCTTTGAGCAAAACAAGACGTGAGGTCATCTACACATAAAACGATCTTTTTAACAAATATAACTATAAGGATAACTAGAAAACACAGCACAATAGACTAGACACACTAAAAAATACAAGTCACAGTCTCACATTAAGAATTATTTTATATTATTTTAACTTTAAAATCACAAAACACTACCGTATTCTAAAATCACTCTCGGATAATTGACAAATGTCTAATGTTTACGCGTAGGAGTACAAAGGTTCTTCGAAACGTACAAACTTTGATACAATAATGTGACTTCTGAAATTAGCCGCATTCTATAAAGACCGAGGTTGCCAAGAAAAAAATGACGTAAGACGTGCCCGCAGCGTTCATTGATTTGTTCTCGTGCTTACCTCATCATAGAATATTTTTGTTTGTTTATAACAAATTCCTATTAATTTGCTTTGTGATTTACTAGTAGTTTAGTTGTAGGTCATTATGGATTCCAAAGTTTCTTTCCCGGGTCAGGTCAAAATTGTATTTTTTCGCTATTGAAATCAATAAATTTTATTAATTTAAAATAAATTATTTAATTTACATTAAAAATCGTTTAGCAAATAGGTGTATTCTAGCAGGCTGTGCTTATGATATGCAAAATGAGAAATTTTGCTTACACGATTTCTCGTCATTGAAGACAATAATCGCTACTTGTCTACTGTAGCTAAGATGGCTGTTCAATGTACATGTTTGGACTTTAGATATAATACGTCAAAAGGCGAGTAAATACAAATAGTAATACTTTTCTTAATCGGCCACCCAATTGCGTCAGTTGAGTGGTTAGGAATCTTATTAAGAATCAATGGAGCAAGGATTCGAGTCTCCAAAGAGACAAACATTAATGTGATGAGCATAATTTTTTTATGTTTCTGGGTTTGTGTGTTAATTATATATGTTACAGTATTTATATATGTATTACTATGTATTGATATAGTTGAAGTAACACCCATATTACAAGGTATAAGGTAAAATAGGTAAGGCTAACCAGTCTTCAAAAAGCTCGGTGTGCTCAGCAGAGCGAAACAGTACTTCTTGCCAGCCCATCGCCTTCAACTTCATATGGCACAAATTCGGTCTCACATTGAGTACTGTACTCATCTCTGGGCTGGTGCTCCTTAGTACCAGTTTCTTCCTCTTGATCGCATTCAGCGTAGAGCGGTTCGAATTGTTGACGACCAGGCTATTTCGAAACGGCTTGACTCTGGCGTTGGGCAGAGATGTTAGTTCACTCTGCGTCTTCTATCGTATTTATAATGGGGAGTGTTCCGAAGAGTTGTTTAAATTAATTCCTGCCGCCGAAACCCATCATTGGACATCGCGTCAAAATTTGAATTTCCACCCTCATCATCTCGATGTCTGGAAATCCACCAATGTGCATTTGTCTCTGCACTTTTTGCCTTGCACTACTCTGTTGTAGAATCAATTACCGGCAGGGGTATTTCCGAACGGATACGACTTGGGGGCCTTCAAGAAAAGAGCTTACTCATTCTTAAAATAAATTCTATTGCTATTATTTACCTCGCTTCTTTATTGGTGTGCATCGCAAGTAGAAGTGAAAGTGTATTCTCATGTGGTTCCATTTAATTTGGTGAAGATCTTATTCTGGGTTCCGAAGATACAGGAAACAGGAAATCAGTTCTTGCATTTTTATGAGTGAATGAGTTTTATTATCTATACAAATACATATATAAAAATCAATTGTTGTTCGTTAGTCTCGCTAAAACTCGAGAACGGCTGAACCGATTTGGCTTATTTTGGTTTTGAATTAATTGTTGAAGTCCAGGGACGGTTTAAAAGGTGAGAAAAACGTTTGCCGGGTTAGCTAGTAAAATATAAAAATAAATAAAAAAGGGTTCCGTACCATCAGCTACAAAAAACGGCAAAAAATTACGTTTGTTGTATGGAGACTCCCCTTAATATTTACTTTTTTATTTTTAGTATTTGTAGTTATAGCGGCAACGGAAATACATGATTTGTGAAAATATCAGCTTTCTAGTTATCAGATTTATGAGATATACAGCCGGGTGACAGACAGACAGACAGACAGACAGCGGAGGCTTAGTAATAGGGTTCCGTTTTTACCTTTTAGATATGAAACCCTAAAAAGTAGAGTTGGAGTGTCTGTAACATTAAAATGACCGGTTTTTACTACGAGTAAATGCATAACATTATGCAATGTATAGGTGCACGGTACATACCTATATAAAAATAAATGTTTATTTCCAATTTTTGTATGTCTGTCTGTTTATTCCAGCTATTCTCTGAAACGGCTAGACCGATTTTGATGGATCTTAACTTTTAATGATTAATTAATAAAAATAACGATTTTATTTAAATATGTTAACAACAATCCGTCATCTAGTTATGTCAGTTACAAATGTTCGCTAATTCCTGTCTCCATGTGTTGTCTTATGCGCAATTTGAATGCAATGAATTTGATATATCTACATAAAATTGGTGAATAAGTATATAAATTGAATTTGTTTGTAAAAGCGGGACATTTTTGCTCTCGCTGGGGACAGCGGGACAGACAGCCTGAAAGCGGGGCACTCCCGCCTAAAGCGGGACGTATGGTCAACCTTATGTATACATCCACAATATGCATTTAACAAAAAGCGGTTATTTTAATATTGCAGACACTCATATTTTATTTATTTATATAAAAAAAAGTTGAGAGGTGTCAAGGGTTCCTTTCCATTAATTGTACAAAAAACCTGTATACACTCAACAAAAATAATCGTCGCGACACCACACTGTTCAATGCGAAATAGAAATGAAAATATCTGGCTTGCTTTCTATGAGAGAGAGAGAGAGAGAGAGAGAGAGAGAGACAGACAGAGAAACATGCGCACGCCGCACAGCTTACAATAGCTTACTATAGCAAAAAGTGTCGTTACAACTTTTCGTAAGAATTTTTTCCGTCTAGCCCCCTTTTACAACGCGCGATAAGGAAATTCGTTCCAATAACTTAGATTACACAGCATTTAAGAATTCTATCGAAGTATTACGGGCCAGCTGGTGATTATTAAGAGCAAGACATGCGAGTTATCTGAAAAACTTTATATAGCGTTCACTTCATTACCATATAAAATAAAGGATGACGTATCAGACAAGAATGTGTTTAGTACACATTTTGTGTACTATGTGCATTTACATTCATTATTCATGGTGCATTACGCATTTGGAACTAGGCAATAGTTGAACGAATTGAATATTATACACTTATGGTGCTATTATTAATTTATTTGAGCATGCATTTTTATACGATTCTAATTGGAGGATATAATAAAAAACCGACCAAGTGCGAGTCGGGCTCGCGCACGAAGGGGAAAAAAACAACAAAAAACACGTTTATTGTATGGGGACCTTAATATTTTAATTTTTTTATTTTTAGTATTTGTTGTTATAGCGGTAACGGAAATATATAATTTCTGAATATTTCAGCTTTCTAGCTGTCACGGCTTATGAGATACAGCCTGGTGACAGACAGACAGACGGACAGATAGACAGCGGAGGCTTAAACTTATGCATTACGTTCTCGCCGCACGAATAGCAACGCAGACGCACAATATTGGCAGACTCGTGAAAAATTATTATTGTATTAGGACCATAAAATTATTGTATTTTCGATAAAATTACGGTACATTTCAAAATTAGATTCAATTGTCGCCTGAAAGCATTAGTTCAAAAGAGAATCACTGAAGTAATATTATTTAAATGATATTACGGCAATTACTAAGCAATTTTTTTAAAAAAATGCAAATTTTCAGTCAAATAAATTGAGAACTCAGTTATTGGTAAGGCGGAAAATTTGGCTCAAAATTTTCAATAATAGTTATTTTTTAAAGAAAATATTAATTTTATATAGAAAATGGTGTCGTTCAAAATTATATTTTTGTCAAGAATGTACGCTTAGGATAGAGGATTAAAAATTCATAAGATTATGGTACATGTACAATAATCATTGTTTGCTGACACTCCCCTGTGTTGGTCCCAGGCTCCTTTGTAGAATAGATCAACTGCCGTTCTGCCAGACAGGTCGTAAAATCGTGGCTACTAGGTGGTAGAGTTCTGCATAGTCTGGTACCACCGCCTTATCTATTCCTGCCGCATTAGCGTCAGTGCTTCAGCAGTCAGTGGAGGGTACGGTAGTCGGTTAACTTATGCATGTGGCATTAGACTTCGTCACAAGATAGCAACGCAGCATTAACATCTTTAGTGTTTATAGACGATGGTTCGCTCTTTCCATCTGGAGACCCATCTGCTTGTTTGCTATCATATCATATAAAAAAATACAAAAAAAATTAAAAACAGTTCATAAATGACCGAGTTCTGGGGTCTCCTCCTTTTATTCGGAAGTCGTTTGCAAAATAATGTACATGTAACAAAATACAATTAATATAAAAAATATTGCCTACACTTCTTCCCCATATAAAGGTTAAATATACCGAATCTCAGACTCCTGTGTAAGCTTCTTCTTAAAGGGATTTCAAAGTTTCCCTTCACGTAATAATATGATTTAGGGTCCTGTGCCTAATTTAAGTGAAAAGGTCGGCAGATTAATTCAAAGTATTTATGAAACAGTACATTTTAATCCAATAATAAATAGTAATACAGTAAAAATAATATATTATGCAGCTAGTGAGCAAACTATGTCGTTGCGCCCCTAATGTCATTATCCGGAACCGAAGGCGAGGATGACAAAAACGCGGGTTGCATTGTCACACTTTCCTCTCGTGGTGCGTATACTATTTTTTATATCATAAAATAGCAAACAAACAGATGGGTCTCGTGATGGAAAGAGTCAACCATCGCCTATAGACACTAAAGATGTTAATAGTGCGTTGCTATCTTGTGGCTAGGTCTAATGCCACATGCATAAGTTTACCGGCTACCTTACCTTCCAAACCGGAACACGACAGCGGCAAGCACTGACGCTATTGTGGCAGGAATATGTAAGGCGGTGGTACCAGACCCGGGCGAGACAATGCAGAACTCTACCAAGTAGATCAGTAGAGTTTTTATCACAGCTTGATTGAACTTATTACACAGCCGATTAAATTGTTTAAAATTACTGACCTATAAGTCAACAATTGATAATAGTTTTAACATATTAATATAAATCTGCACACGTTTAAGCAATTTAAAACACGCGTACTAATCAAATTAGATGGGAAAGAAGTTTGTACTATCGGAGGGAAGTAGAGCCGAAATACGAATTTTCGATCCTGGTTTGATAATAATATTAATTTAAAATTTTTAGCCGACTTCAAATTTCAAATACACTCGTAATACTTATATCAAAAACTACTGACCCAATTTTAACGAAACTGGACTGTTACCAAGTTAGAATATATCTGATTTAAATCAAAAATAATTATATGGATATATTTATTCCTGAGGTATTCGTGGACAAACATACAAACATATTAAACCGACTTCAAATATCAATTATTCTCATATCTCAAACACTACTGAACCGATTTGGTGAAACTTAGACTGTTCTCCAAGTTGTTCTCCAAGTTATATTTAATTTAAATCAGAAAGAAAGTTCTCGTATGTCTTTTTATTCCCGAGAAATTCGTAAACAAACATTACTACACTTACCAAATTTAGTACTTTGACGCCTAAATAACTGTCTGGTCTGGTAACCCCCGCTTTTTCGTCGGTTGAAACATATTAATTTCTTATGCTTTCAACCGAACTTTTTCTAAAGTCAAACTATTAGTTTGACAAATTACTTTATGATTAGAGTCTCCATTTTTAGCATTTTATAGCATAACACGAAGAATAGAAATGAAATTTCCAATTATATTCTGTGTTATTAGAATATCATTGAAAATTTCTATTAGAAAGATCCAACTTCTAAAAGAAATTTCATTTTTATTCTTCGTGTTATTAAGAGCTATAAAAATAGAGTCATTTTCATAAATAAAACAAAAATCGCATTTTTTAAGTTACGACAATTTACGTAGGACCCGTCGACCTATTTCTTTTTTAACCAGCGCCGCTTATTTTCCATTAAAATCTTGTGAGATGTATTATAGAAAGGTATTCTTTATCAAGACGTGCTAGCGGTCGATTGCTCCTTTGAAACGCTATCATTTAGATGACAACATGGATTTAAGACGGTGTTATTGGTAAATCCCAATAGATAATTTGATCAAGGCCATGTCATGACATCGGAGTAGGCTGTGGGCGTGCCGTGGGAGTGGAAAATACGTTTCCCATAGACCGTAAACCAGTTTGCTACTTCTTACTAGAGCTATATGGAATTAAAGTTATTAGAAATCGTCGGTGGCCAAAATTCGACCATTTAAGAGCCATTTCACAAAATAGCCCAACTGAAATTTAGGTATTTTCTAACCGATGCGAGGGCCAACAAAAGTGAGACAGGCGAAAAACGTTGGTAAAAAAATGATCGCGTTTTTTTTCTCAGCTGTACAATTCCACTTAAAGATCAAAAGAGTGTTAATGCCGAGTGGTATTCTACCATTTGTTTACCCAGGGTGTTAGAAATAGTTCGCGAAAGACGACCCAAAAGCCGCATTCTCCTACACCATGATAACGCTTCTTCACACACAGCCAACAGAACAAAGTTATTTTTAGCTTCCGAAAAAGTACATCTCGTCACTCATCCTGCGCATAGCCCCGACCTAGCACCATGTGATTTCTGTATTTTTCCCAAAATCAAAGATTTGATGAGAGGTTTTACTTTTACCAGCTCCGAAGAGGCAGTGACAGCACTTAGAAAACATGCCTTCAGATCTGTGGTCCTCCTGTTTTAAAAATGGTTCGATCGCATGAAAAAATATTTAAAATGTAAAGGAGATTATTTTGAAAAGCAATAAATATAATATTTTGGTTATAACATGTTGTTTGTATATTAAAATGTGTGTCTAATAAATAGTAGTGAATGTGTAATGTTCATTTTTATATTTTAATGTATCAGCTATAAATATAATTAGTAAGTCAATGGCTATAAATCAGTTTGCCGAAAAAAGGCAACGAGAGTGTATATTTAATTAGAATTGTTTGTAAAGTGGTCTAGTGGTCCAGGGTTGGTGTTGTGTTGACCACATGAGGTCCCGGGTTCGATTCCCGGGTTGGGCACTTAAAAAAAAGTGTTTTTTCAGTTTTCTGAGAAACACAAAGTTGCCCGGGATTGGAAAGTGCCCGGTTGGCGATAGGCTGGCTACCTATCACATTTGTGGGACAAAGTATCTTCGGCTAATCGTGGGTGCACTTGTTGTACCTCTGCCTACCCCTTCGGAGATATGGGCGTGAAAATACTTTTTTTTTATTGTTTGTAAAAATTATGGAAAAAGTGACAGATAGATGATGAAGAAATATTTCTTTTAATTTTATGTAAACATTTTGTTTATTTTGTGAGAAATCTCTACCATTCATAAGAGAAGAGATTTCTCACACTTCTCACACCAAACCAATTTTTATACGGGGCCCCGCCAAGGCATTTTAGTTTTTTTGACCCCTCCGTTAATAATATTTTCAAGTTTTTTATTTACATATAAATGTTGGTATCGGTTTTTCCCCGTGTTGGTCCCGGGCTCCTTTGAAGAATAGGCCAACTGCCGTTCTGCCAGGCAGGTCGTAAAAGGCGACTGAGCGGCTGTTTGCGTCACTAACATCGTGACTACTAGGTGGCAGAGTTCTGCATCGGCTCGACCGGGTCTGGTACCACCGCCTTACCTATTCCTGCCGCAATAGCGTCTATGCTGGTCACTGTCGTGTTCCGGTTTGGAGGGTAAGGTAGCCGGTAAACTTATGCATGTGGCATTAGACCTCGACACACGATAGCAACGCACCATTAACATAATATATGTTGTCTATAGGCGATCGTCATACAAACGGCGTCGTAATTTTATAATCTTAAACGTTCAATGCAAATTGCCGAAGCCAAATTGTTGATAACATGAATTGCATCAATGTCAACTATAAACTCCGATGTCGCCGACGATCGACGGAGCACCGCTGTGCGAGTGGGTCCCTTTTTCAGGGTTTAAAATCTAGAGATAACCTAAGAAATTAGCTTATTTTTTGTGTAAGAAGTCGGATAGAATTCTAGTTCTAAATAAACTACCCATTTACATAAGAAGTAATTTAAACGATATGCCGCGGCAATGTGTTGATGGCGGCCATGGCCATGGTACATGCCATGTATACTATAATGATGACATTTTACATTCGGCATAATGCATTTTCTAAAACATATTTATCTTTGTAAACTGACGACGCGGACCATGGAACATAGAACAAGTGGAAGTGAAGAGTGGGCGTGCCGCGTGCATCACTATTATGCGCTGTTACTCTAAATTGCCTTAGTGATACTTACCATATCTTTAGGAGATAGTCATCATGCGAAAATCTATTATACACTGAATTATGCCGTATTGTGCCATCCTTGAATGCAGAAATGATAGTAGAATACAGATGATTAAAAATGGAGATATTTCATATCATTCGAAAGTACAATTTTCATTTTATTTTAATTAAATTCCTGATTTAATATAATCTCTAATGATATAATAGAAAGTCAAGCTAAAATCAGCCGTACACCTTACATATAAAGTTCATTTTAGGTTGACCTAATTTTTCTAGGAAGATATACGTAATGACAGTCATTACGTATATCGTTCTAGAAAGTTCTCTACTCAAATATGATCAACTGAAAACTACGGAAAAATCAATACTGCCATCTATTGTAGAACAGCGAAACTATTAAGATCTTAAGTTTCACTATTGTACAAATAGATGAGTCTATTTTGAATAGACTACAAAAGGACGTAAATACTCTTTTTTTTGTAGCAAAATAAAATTTATTGTAACGCAGTTTGGTATATTTTTAAATGTTCTTTTGTGTGTTTCGGATTATTGTTGTTTAAAATGAAAACGACCAATGAAACAATATTTGCATTAGTAGTTTATATGCAATAATGCTTATTTTATGTGTGAGTATGGCGATCGCGGTCCTGATACAAGTGTTTGTACTTGCCAATTCCGCTTGTTCTATGTTCCATGACGCGGACGCCCTTAGAGTACCTAATTACTCTAAGCGGACCCCACGAAGAATTATAGAATTCGCCTTCGACATAATATGATGGCCCCTAAGTTTGAATACTATAACCGAGCAGTCGTGTTAATAGTCATGTATGTTTTGATATATGAAAATAGCTCCCTTTAACACGAATTCTATAAATATAACACATGTCGCCCATGAGACATGGGCGCGGTTTGGGCGATGACGTGTGTTTCGACTCCATTTTGTGATTGTTTTAACGCTATAGGTTTTTTTTAAATTTATTTAATACTTTATTGTATACATAAAAGTAAAATTATAATTTTATTTATGACAATACTACAAAAGGCGAGCTTATCTCTGTAAGAAAGAGATTCTTCCAGCAAACCCAAAACAGTGAGAATGCGTGTAAATGAAAGAAATGTAGAATACACGTGTACAAATTATTAATTATAAAATATACAATACAAAAAAAAAAGCTAATTTTAATTTACTTATTACGTTACAATTAAATTAATACGTTACAATGCCTTTTAATCCTAACTAAAAACCCAACTACAACCAAAACTAAATAAAATTCCTGTAAGGTTTTTTACAGGTTGCTAACGACTGACCGCTTCTAAAATAAAAACAAGTGAATTCCACAGCTTCACGGAGTTATAAAGACGGTCCCTACTCCCAACGTAATAAGGACATGCCAAAAAAAGTATTTTTTTTTATTACATATATGGCTTTAAATTGTCCAAACGCTTATCTATATGAGATTTTTTTTCATTTTATGTATTTTACTACTTATACAAATCGAATATGAGAAACGTAGCGATCAGTAATCGATCGAGCAAAGAATTTCGCCACCTCGAGCCTGTCGACACTAGCTCAGTGGAAGAGCGTCCCGGCTTTAGGGAGATGGTCGCAGGTTCAAATCCCGCGTGTCGATATTTTTCTTTGTTGTTTTTAAGGTTTTTACAAATAATAGGTGGATATCTATCTATACATACGTATCTTTCTGTACGGTGTCTTTAAAATGCGCGTTTTAAAATTTAAATCCCTTTAATAAAGAGACATGTCTTCGTTAATGTATTTTTAACATTTTTTGGTGGTAATGTTAGGTTGTTTAAGGTACAACCTTAAAAATAAAGTCGTTGTTGTTTTTCATAAAATATTTATTGGAACGAAGTTCCTTACGGCAGGCTTGGAGGGGATAGGGCTTTTGCTGCGCGACCGAACTGAAAAAAATGTGATAGTAAAACCGTAAGAAAAAATGCGTGGAATAAAAGCGTTAAATGAGACGTGCGCAGGCGCGACAGTCGCGTACACAAGCGAGTAGTGCCGTTTAGTCGAAGGAAGTTCGTTCCTACCTGGTGTTTATATTTTATGAATACATCTTATTATGTTTTCAGTTCTTCTTGTTTTTCAGTGTATAAAGAGGTATCTCCGACTTGTCTTATATGAACATCAATGTAAAAACGTCATATCAGTTTTTTTCGAGAAAATATTAAAAAAATAAAATGCTTAAATGCTATTAAGTATAAACTTTCTAAATCTAATAACTCATTGCAGAAAAAAAATGTTTATAATTATGCATAGAATTATTTCAAGAGTGAATTGAACATTAATTACGTTAAAAAGGTGAAATTAATTAACTTTGCTATTATCCGTTAATTAATTTCACCTTTTTGGTGATGGATTTCCGCAAATTAACGCCCGAATCAATAAAATTAATTACGTTCTCCTGTAAATCTCAGTTTTTCATGTCACTTTATAAGTGGGGACCGCCGATTTTATTATTTAGTATAGCAATTATTGTAAAATAGAGAAGAATTCGTATTGCAAAATTTCACGTAATTGAGAGAGACAATCCGAATCGAAACCAGCGTTACCAGTTATTACTGAGAAATGAAAAAAAACCTTTCTACGCATTTTTAAAGTCGGATTTTTTATAATGCATAAAAAACCGACTTTAAAATGCGTAGAAAGGTTTTCCGATGGACATGTAAAAATTTGTTGAAGGTCGGATTCCAGCCTCCAGAGATTGGAAATCAGTTGTCGCATTTTTGAGCTTTTTAGGGTTCCGTACCTAAAAGGTAAAAACGGGACCCTATTACTAAGCCTCCGCTGTTTGTCTGTCTGTCTGTCACCAGGCTACATATCTCATAAACCGTGATAGCTAGAAAGCTGAAATATTCACAAATTATGTATTTCCGTTCCCGCTGTAACAACAACTCACAGAACAATATACTCCAAACGGAATATACGCCTACTGCGACAAGTACTAAAAATTAAAAGAAATGAAAATATTACATCTATAAATTTTGATCTCTCGAACGGCATTTAATGCATTTTTAAGCTATAAAATAGTCGCCTCTGTGGTCTAATGGTCCGGTGTCGTTGACCATATGAAGCCCCGGGTTCGATTCCCGGGTCGGGCAAATCAAAAATGTGGTTTTTCAGTTTTCTGACAGAAAACAACATTGCCCGGGATTGATAAGTGTCCGGTTGGCGATAGGCTTGCCACCTATCATATTGTGGGACTAAGGTATCTTCGGCTACTCGTGGGTGCATTGGTTGTATCTACCTTTTCGGAGAAACGGGCGTGAAGATACATTTAACAATATTGCCATGCTCGCAAAATTGATTGGACAAAACACCAACTGACTATCATGGCATAAACTTCTTCGAGTAAATAAACACTACATCATGTAGTGGCTAATTATAGTTACTCGATGAAGATTGTAATGGAATAATAGTGTTATATGTTAATCATAGCCAATATGTCAATAGGAGTTCATCTTGTTTTCTAATCTAGGACGCTATTGCGGCCGTGCGAGACAATGCAGAACTTTACCACATAGTAGCCACGATGGTAGTGATCATCATAGTCAATCGGTCACCTTATACGACTTGCCTAGCAGAAAGGCAGTTTGACTATTCTTCAAAGGAGCCTGGGACCAAGACGGGGAAGACGCAAGAGGAACGGGGAAGGGGAACTACGCAAGTAATAAATTATTGCTGTCATATCTCTAGGATGTATCAATGACCATAAGGAAAACCGAAATTTAATAATTAGACTACTTACTAAAAAATTGAATTTAACATTCATACAATTTATTTATATACACAAAACCACACATACATTAACATACATATAAATTTTATAATAAATGCAAGAAACACAAACAAAAGAAAGTTGAACTATTAATTTTCATATATATCATCACATCCTTTATGTTATTAACTTTGCGCAGTTGAAACTCAGTCTGAAGTTAACTAATATGTCATAATTAATTAATTTATACGTGTAGGTACTACAGTATCGTAAATTTCATCATGTCTTTACGAAAGGGTGAATCCTAGCTTCCCACAACACTTGAAACCCTAGTGTGGGAGCTAATGGAACAGTATTTGTTGCACTTGTTGGATTTTTAATAAACCATTTTTCATTATAATTATCATCATCAGCTAGGCAACTCGTAAACGGCGAGAGAAGGAATACGTGTCACTACCATCGTGACTACTAGGTGGTAGAGTTCTGCAATGTATCGCCCGGGTATATGGTACCACCGCCTTACCTAGTACTTCAAGAGAGCCATCTGCTTGTTTGCTATCTTATAAAAAAACCTGTTTTTTCCATACAGTATCTTCACCCGTATTCCTAAAGAGGTAAGCAGAGGTAAAACCAGTGCACCCACGATTAGCGCAAGATACTTAGTCCCACATGTGATAGGTGGCAAACCTACCGCTATCCGGGTACTTATCCAATCCCGGGCTACGTTGTTTTTATCAGAAAACTAAAAAAACAATTTGAAATGCCCGACTCGGAAAACAAACCCGGGCCCTGGGCAACACTGCTAAACAATCTACGAATGTGCGTACCTTCCTACCCTACATTGTTTCGGATAAGTAGGTAAGAAGTTAAGTAGGGTAGGGTAAAATATTCTATACGCTAAGAAGAGATTGATGTGTCAGAAAAGTTATGAATATGGAAGAATCATGGCAAGTCCGTATGCACCCAATTTTATGTATGTGTTAACGGAAATCTATGTAATCGGTAATTGTATACAATTCCTAGTAGATGTATGTAATTCCTAAAATCGCCCGGAAATGTATGAAATGAATCATATTTGTTTGCTTGCCTTGTTTACAATTAACTTAGTATAAGAATATAAAGACTTTTGCTTTAATATTGTGGCATTTATAATCACTTAAATATCAGACTGATTAGTTACCAAATGAATGTTTAATTTTTTATGAATAATAATATAGTTGATTTTGAGATAAAAATGCATCTTAAAAATTAGATTATTAGATGTTATATTTTTTATTATCAGATGTCATATTTTACAGTATGATTGTTCCCGGATTGTCAAGTGCCTTAATAAAAAATACTATTCTTAATTTAACAACGTGTTTTATTAAAGAAAGCAATCTTTTTATACATTTCCTAATACGATATTGGAATTATATACAATTCCTAGGATGTTTACATTTCCTTGGATATGTATGTATTAAATCATTTAAAAAAAAATATTTTACACATTTCCTAAATAGTTTCGGAATTTTATACATTTCCTAGGAATTTTATACAATTCCTAGATTTCATACATTTTCCGGTAATGCACAAAATATGTATGAAGCTATTCTTAAAATACGTCACCTAATCTAATCCCCTTCCTCCAATGTCTTCATTCCGCGTTACACTTTTAACCTGGATATCTTAAATATCTTACGTCAAGAAAGTTAGACCCCCTAATACAATACGAATGAGTTGAGTATAAAAGATATACTAGATATAAAATTTAAAAAAACCGGATCACTAGACCATAATGACGACAAAATCTATATCTATATCTACCTATTAAACCTCCCCCCTCTCAAGTACCCCACCAGAATATTTAATACAAGTAATTTGTATTGCATAACGTTTATCAGATGAGCTAATATTTAAAAATATATTTAAAAACTTACCACCACATTAACATTAATGGAAGCACAAGATTCTTCTACCACTTCAGCAACAGCGCCGCTCTCATACTCCTCAGCAGGTAAACAAGGGTACAGCTTCACACCACCGAAGGTACTATCCTCTTCTGTTGGAAGACTTGGATACAGTCTGCCATTGCCAACTAGGGGCTCAGTGCTGCCACCTGTTCCATCTCTCTCTTGGCTTAGGAAACCTTTCACGGCTGACGCAGCGTTGGCAGTTCGATGCCAGCCCCAGCCATTCGCGTGGAAATTCTTCGGATAATAAAACGTCATCGCGAGATATCTCGAAATACACGCGAGCGATTAACTGAAACAATGGAGATTGTACATAAATTAATGTATGTATTCAATGTCGGGTTCTTTTTTAATTTTATTTTTTATGGAATAGGTGGCAAATGGGCAAGAGGTTCACCTGATGGTAAGTGATCACCGCCACCCATGAACAGCTGCAACACCGGAAATACTGCAGGTGCGTTGCCGGCCTCTAAGGAATGAATATGCTCTTTCTTGAAGGTCCCTAAGTCGAATCGGTTTGGAAACACATCCGCTGTTAATTGATTCCACAGTGCAGTCGTGCGGGGCAAAAAATGCCTTGAAAATCGCACTGTAGTGGACTTGCAGACATCCAAATGGTGAGGGTGGAATTTAGAATTTTGGCGTGATGGTGGAAATCAGCGGGTTGTATTAAGTCGAACAACTCCTCGGAACACTCCCCGAGATAATAGCGATAGAAGATGCGATAGCGATAGAAGATTCAGACGACTAATGTCCTAAACCAGCGTTTCTTAACCTTTTCAGTCCACGGATCCTAGAAAATCAAGCATAATTTCAAGATCCCCTAATTTAAAGTCGCCGTGTTGATCCCAGGCTCCTTTAAAGAATAGGCCAACTGCCGTTCTGCCAAGCAAGTCTTAAAAGGTGACCGATTGGCTATGCGAGTCACTACTATCGGTGCTACTAGGTGGTAGAGTTCTGCATTGTCTCGCCCGGGTCTGGTACCACTGCCTAACCTATTCTTGTTGCAATAGCGTCAGTGCTTGTCATTGGCGTGTTCCGGTTTGGAGGGTAACGTAGCCGGTAAGCTTATGGATGTGGCATTAGATCTCGCCATAAGATAGCAACGCACCATTAACATATTTAGTGTCTATAGGCGATGGTTGATTCATTCCATCAGGAGACCCATCTGCTTGTTTGCCATTTTATGATATAAAAAACCATTGGCGTTTATTTATTAATTCAAAGAAAATATGTCCATAATATATAAGACGTTGGACACCTATAGGACTCGGGGACCCACAGGGTTTCGCGCACCAGAGGTTAAGAAACACTGCCCTAAACAATCTATAAATGTGCGTACCTACCCTACATCGTTTCAGATAAATAGGTAAGAAGTTAAGTAGGGTAGGAAAAAATATTCTTTACTGTACGAAGAGATCAATTTGTAAGAAGCAAGGCATGTCTGTCTGTTCCTAATTTTCTCTGCCTAAACCGTAAGGTGTTTGGCGTGAAGATATATATGGGACCATTTTTAAAATATTTCATCTAAAATTCCACCTTTCTAATCCCCTTCCTCGGTTATCCCACCTTGGATATGTGACTTCATGAAAGCTAGACCCCGTAGTAGAATACTAATAAAATACCGACGCATATCCTGTCGATCTTTGAGGTGGAGGAACTACTGGTGTGATTTACCGGAGGTTTTGGGGGAGACTCCGGAATGAAGCGCGCGTCATGTCGCAACAAAGCGTGACAAAGTGTAGTTCAAGTTTTATTATGTTATGTTTAGTTTATAATGTATTTATAACATGGACCGTGTTGCCTGAATTAAATGGTTAAATAAATAAATAAATAAAAATAAAAGAGTAATAAATTAAAAAAAAACAACAGAAAAACTCGAAGTGACGATATTTGATTAAACTATCGTCACGTTTTCGGAGATCGCTTGTCCCCCGTGACATACATGACAGCTTATTCTTGTCACACTAAGCCCTCCTACAGTGCGAACGTATTTTAGCACTTATGTATGTACAGGGATATACCGATCTCGATGAAACCAAATTTATATAGGACGCCCGCCACTCTCACGATGCGTATAAAATATAAATAGTCTATTGCAGGGATGATGAACCAGTGGCCCGCTTACCATTAATGGCGTTTTGGGAACGCTACCAATCACAAAGTTCACTATATGCACTATAGTATGCTTATAAGCGGTGATCCTATGCCAATGACTCCAGTTCAGCAGGCATTTCGATAAAAGTAACAGCATATTACACTTTTCAACCGACTTTCCAAAGGGAGGTTCTTAATTCGGCTGTATGTTTTTTATGTTTGTTACTGCTACTCGGTCATTTATTAACCGATTTTGAAAATTATTTTGTTTTGAAAGAGTACTTATACTCCCAGTGTGATTCCATTTTAATTAGGCGAAGATCAGATAAAAGGTTTCCGAGATAGGAAGTGGGGAGTCGGTTGCTGCAGTTAAACTGTGTTCAAAAGTTATATAACTATACGCTGTTGCTCGCGATTTCATTCTCGTGACACAAAATCATTACTTAAGTAAGTAAGTATCTTCACACCCATATCCCCGGAGGGGTAGGCAGAGGTACAACAAGTGCACCAACGATTAGCCGACGATACTTGGTCCCACAAATGTGATAGGTGGCAAGCCTATCGCTAACCGGGCACTTTCCAATCCCTTGCAACCTTGTGTTTCTTAGAAAAAGGAAAAAAACACTTTTTTTTAATATGCCCGACCCGGGAATCGAACCCGGGGACCTCATGTGGTCAACGCCAACGCAACGCCAAATCATTACTTCCTTTTGCTAAATCGGATAAAAAAGTAGCCAGTGTCAGTCCTCGATAGTGTAGCTATTTAAAGGTTAAATAATTTTCAAGAACAGTCAACTTGTTTTGAGTTTGTTCGATAAAAAAATGTTTTCTCTTTATAATATTACTAGTATGCATTCGCCACTTGTTTACAATAACAGGAGCCTCATTTTCCCTGTGTTGTTTCCCTGTCCCACATTTACACACAATTACGCGGATAACTGAAACATTTGTTATAAAAAATTGCAAAACGTATTCTTTTTGTTGTAAATGAAGTGTTTTATTAATTGTGTCGAATTCTTATCGTCACAAACTTAAATTTATTGGTACGCCTATATTCTCATTAAGCCATATAGGTATTATACATATAGTAGAAAAGCCAAAAAAAATTGTGTGTGTCAGCTCCGACGCACGACTGGAGTTTACTCCTTAAGTACGATTGTCAAAACAGACGCAAAAAACGCACGATCTAGCTGCACTGCTCACACCAAATTAGAAAGTTGCGCACGATAGGTTGCGCACCAAAAACGTAACCAGGTCATTCGTTCAGTAGATTTTACTCCTCACATTTGTCTCATACCGGGCGCCTTATATCAAAAAACCGATTCTTAAATAGTAAACTCCAAAAAATTATCTCATCGATAGAGGAAGAAAATAAACGTGCTATTCTTTTCTCTACTTCTTTTCTCTACTCGCGCAGCAGAGGAACATAACAAAAGCATAACAGCTTAGAGCGTCATTTCAGAAGGAGCCAATCAGATACGATTGTATAATACACATGCGACATTAAAAAAATCGGTTGTCTGTAAAGTTGGTTTACAGACGATAGTTGAACGTGACAACGTCTTAAGCTCTCGCTTGTACTCCAAGCCTTAAACGGAACGCCTCAGAGCGAGGTAACGCCGCATGAGTCATGTTTTTTCGTGCGTGCAGCCAGCTCTATCGAATTATAAGACGTTGTCACGTCAAAAAACGTATACCAAACACATAGAACATACGTTCCATTATGATATAAAAAAATATGTTACGAACAATCTCTTTCTATAAAGGGGACGTTTTTACTTACATATGCGCTTATGACTAGCCTACTCAATCTATACGTTATCTCTTTGCATTAAAGATTTCTTTAGAAAAAAATAAATAAAAAAATACATAAAGGTTCGCGACCCCTGGTCTTTGAAAACTGTTTACATGTTGGTCGATGACGTCATTGCACTTGAAATTTAATTATCTACATTTCGAACTACACTGTGAGATGTGATCAATGTCTGACTACTCTAAAAGAGAATTAAAAATGACTTATCTATTGCTAGTAATTATGTTTGCCTAATATGATCCACGTGTTGGTCCGAACCAACTTTGAAGAACATGCTATATGCCATTCCACCAGGCAGTTCGTAATAGGCAAGCGATTGGATATACCTGTCACTACCATCGTGACCAGGTGGTAGAGTTCTGCAACGTCTCGCCCGGGTGGTACAGTTTCGCAAGTGGTGTTATCAAAAAAAATGGTACAACCGCTTGTAGGTATGATTTAGACCAACTGGCTCGCATCGGCCCGGTTCAAACAGTATTTTATAATGCTGATAAAGGAAATTGGACCGTGTAAACTGGAAATACAGTTCATATATCCGTTACATTCATGTTTCGAGTCCGTACGGAGCTGTTGTGATGTGAAATAATGTTTGTAATTTGTATTAAGTAACTACAATTGAAAAAAAAAACACAAGCAGCGATTCTCGAGGCATTTTTTGCCCCGCACTACTCCTATATGGAACCAGCTATCGGCAGAAATTTTCCCAAACGAATACGACTTAGGGACCTTCAAGAAAAGAGCCCACTCATTATTAAAAGGCCAGCAATGCAACTACAAGACCTCTGGTAGTGTAGTTGTCTATGGGTGGCGGTAATCACTTACTTATCAGGTGAGCCTCCTGTCCGTTTGCCCCCTCCTCTATAAAAAAAACAAGTCCGCTGAGTTTCTTCCGCCGGATCTTCTCAGTGTGTGCCCGCGTTTCGATTTGGTAGTAATTGTAAAAAAAAATCGACTCAGCATTTTTAATTTCATAATAATTATAATTTTAAAATATTTGCACACCATATTATGGTAGAATATGTCGGTAACTTAATCAAATTTTAATAACTTGTAACTCCTATATTCTGGCAAATAAATCATTTCTTTCTTTCTTTCGAGAGCAGTTCAGCCCCAGTAGAGCGTATATTATATGTGACATTACCATCTCGCCTATATGTCTATATGGGATGGTTTCTCTTTCCATTAGGAGAGCCATTTACTTATTTGCTACTAGCTGACCCGCGCAGCTTCACCCGCGAGTATATTAACATGTCGTCAAGATAGCTTTCATACAAATTTCATCCCTTACTTCAACCCTTTAAGGGTTGATTTTTGAAAAAAAAAATTTTGCCTATGCCTATGTTTGACCCCGGCTCTTCAACTACTTTCATAACAAATTTCATGAAAATCGGTCCAGCGGTTTAGCCGTGAAAGCGTAACAGACAACAGAAAGACAGACAGACAGACTTTCGCATTTATAATATTATTATGGATCTATAATATAAAAAAAGTTTTGAGATATCAAACTAATTCCATTTTTCAGACGCTATTGCGGCAGGAATAGGTTAGGCGGTGGTACCAGACCCGGGTGAGACAATGCAGAACTCTACCACCTAGTAGCCACGATGTTAGTGACTCGTATAGCCAATCGGTCGCCTTTTACGACCTATCTGGCAGAACGGCAGTTGGCCTAATCTTCAAAGGAGCCCGGGACCAACACGGGGGAAGAAAAATAATTGACGATTTTCTTTTTTACAAAACAATACCCATACGTGGTATTGTATAATTAACAAGTACGTCATATCTTATTAGTCACTGATAAGAAATGATCGACAAGGTTGTTTATAATCTCGTATGCCTCTGCCGTAATTACTGCAAATGAATCATGTATCTATAAGGAAATTGCAGTAACGACTGCAATTCCGTCTTTATTTAATTTAATCTTAGGCCCCAATCCCTAAAACCTGCTTCACTGAGAAGTGAAAAAGTTTCACTGAGAGATATTTTCAAAATAATTCTTAGTTTTGTAGAGAAAAAATATGATTTTTGTGGAAAAAATCGTAAACTTCTCCCTAAAAACTGTAAAAACCAGTGTTGCAATTTTCAAAATATTGAATGACATAGAACTATTTTCTTGAAAAATTTAATAGTAACTTTTTTTTCTCTCTTTATTTAGGACAACAAACAATTACACCAAGGGTTTACAAAATATATATTAAGTAATTAAGTTATTAATAGTGTAACCTACACCGTTATCCTCAGGTTACTTCGAGTAGTTTTTAATTTACACGACGATATGTTTGTTTAACTAGAATTTAACTGATGTTTATATATTACATGCATACATATACGTAACTATACAAAAATCTATCAATTGGCTAAATTTTAAATTTTTTAATTACATGTTTTCGAAATGTCGATGGTGAGGATGCGAACAGTTCAGAAGAACGTTAATAAAACTATTAAGTAATCATTTCACCGAGAGCTACTTACAAAATAATTCTTAGTTTTCTAGAAAAAAAATCGTTAACCTCGCCCAAAAACATAAAATTCTCTATGAGAACTTTTCTCTGAGAAAAAATCGTATACTTCTCTCTGAGAGCTTTTAAAATGAGTGTTGAGGTTTTCGAAATTTATGAATGAGTACATAGAATTGTTTTCTAAAAACATTCAACAGTAACCTTAATAAAACTATTAACAGTTTTGCCACGAAGTATTTGCAAAATAATTTTTAGTTTTGTTGAAAAAAATCGTTAACTTCGCCCAAATCCTTAAAATCGACCTCTGCCGTTTGCAAAAATTACAGTATTTCGAGTTAACTAATTTCCAAAATGTTTGTAGAAGAAGCTGAATATAATGAAGAAGATAGCCGCAAATAGTAAAGCTATTTTAAGTAGTTTTAACACTTTAATTGTCCCAAGCATATTTCCGTCCCCATCACCAAAATGTCCAATAATTATATTACATTTTTTTATATCAGAAGACAGCAAACAAGTAGATGGGTCCCCTGATGAAAAGAAACAACCAAAGCCTATAGACATCAAAGGTGTTAATGGAGCGTGGAGATCTTGTGGCGAGGTTGGTTTCCCCGTGTTGGTTCCGGGCTCCTTTAAAGAATAGACCAACTGCCGTCTGCCAAGCAGGCCGTAAAAGGCGACCGATTGGCTGTGCGAGTCACTACCATCGTGGCTACTAGGTGGTGAGTTCTGCATTGTCTCGCCCTGGTCAGGTACCACCGCCTTACCTATTCCTGCTGCAATAGCGTCAGTGCTTGTCGCTGTATTGTTCCGGTTTGGAAGGTAAGATAGCCGGTAAACTTATGCATGTGGTATTAGACCTCGCCACAAGATAGCAACGCACCATTAACACCTTTGGTGTCTATAGGCGATGGTTGACTCTTTCCATCAGGAGACCCATCTGCTTGTTTGCTATCTTATGATATTAAAAAATATTTGGGCTTACAACGCCCGCGCTAGGGGCTGTCTCCTGTGAGACCGGACCTCGGCTTAATGCGGCGTTCTGACTAAAAATGGAGGGGGAACGTCTCACGTCATAAATCATATCAAACTACACGTCAGAGTAGTTTGATATGATTTATTCATGATTTATTTTACTAGCTACAGTGCGCAGCCCTCTGCATTATGAAAATTTTTAGTGAATCCCGCGGGAACAACTCACTTTTCCGAGATAAAAAGTAGTCTCTGTGCTATTCCCGATCATTGCCTACATGTGTGCCAAATTCATTCAGTAGTGTTTGCGTGATTTAATAATAAACATCTATCCATCCATCCATCCAAACATACGAACTTTCATATTTAGACATATAATAAAATCGTAGGAAAGTCAAAACTGTACATTGAATATATTTTAAAAGAATACTTAGGGCGTGATCTATAATCGATATCGAAGCCAAAAATATAGTTTTTAGAATTTTTGTCTGTTTGTCTGTATGTATGTCCGGGGTAAACTCAAAAAGTACTGCATGGATTTACTTCAAATTTTCCATGAATATTACTAACGCGTCGAGTCAACATATAGGCTACATATTATCACGCTATCACCTAGCGGCCAGGTGCAGTGCGGAGTAAACGAAGTCCGCGCGGACGAAGTCGCTGGCAACAGGTAGTTTATAATATTAATATAGATTAAAAAAAAATGTAATGCGAAATACTTTTTATCCAATAAACTGTGCAGCGGTATTAGGTATTTTAGATGTCAATAATGCCCTGTTTTCACTTTGATTAGTGCTAGTGCGAGTGTTTAATGCAGGTGCTTAGTATTAAGCAAAAAATATGTGAAGACAGCTATTGATCAGTGCGAATGATTAGTATTCAGCGTAGTAAAAGTGAATAGACGCTGATTACTAATCACTCGCACTGATCAACGGCTGCCTTCAGTATTTTTTGCTTAATACTAAGAACTTGAATTAAACACTCGCTCTTGCACTAATCAAAGTGTAACCGGGGCCTAAGTCTAGTGGGCCCTTAGGAAAGTATTTTTATGAGAATTACATCTGTTAATATATGATGAAGAAACTATACTAAAGGAATGTCAAAGAGTGGACCAGACCATGAAACTGTGTTATATCTGGAGGCAGCACTTCTAATATCTACTTGAAACACAATTAAAAATACTGCTGTCATTTTCTGAGGTCTTACCCTCTCGTTCTAACACAGCTGTACAAAAAGAGACAGAGAGACCTCATAGACAGAGAGACCTCATAGACAGAGATATAACGTAAATATGTGTTTCAAGTGATTTATCCGAGTGCTGGCTCCATCTATACCTAATAATACTTCATGGGCCGAACAAATTGTGTTTCCACAGTGTTCTGATAAAACAACGTTATTCAACTCCGAATAAGTTTCTGGTTGGCGATGGACTTGTGGATTGATGGACCAATCATACTGTGGGACCAAGTATTTTCGGCTAATCGTGTACTGGTTGTACCTCTGCCTACCTCTTCGAGGATACGGGTGTAAAGATTTATTTTAGTGCAAAAAAATACACCTGTATGAAGGCTATAAATATTTTACTTACGCGAGCGTAGTGTTATAGGTGTCCCGATTTGCGCGGAACTTCCCGATTTTCAGGGGTCTGGGGATGCGACCAGATTTGTACCTGATCGGGACGCTAAATGTCCCGATAAATCATAAATGATTAAAACCAACTTTAATATGACTTGCAATGAATTTTATAACTATGTTATAAAAAGCGAGGCAATTCTAAAAGCGGCAAAGTCCAGTGAAAAATATAATTTAATAAATAATAAATATAAAATAAATACGTTACTTAAATACTTACTTTATTTTATAATTTCTACTAGCCCAGAAATACTGCGATTACTTGTTATGTAAGCTTAAATACATATTAAATTTGCACTAGTAGTTTAAAACGCCATAAATTAAACCCCTTTTTTATAGCATAGGGGGCAAACGAGCAGGTGGTGCATCTGATGGTAAGTTATCACCGCCGCCCATGGACAACTACAATACCGGGGGTATTACTAGGTGGTAGAGTTCTGCATTGTCTCGCCCGAGTCTGGTAACACCGCCTTACCTATTCCTGCCGCAATAGCGTCAGTGCTTATCACTGTCGTGTTCCGGTTTGAGGGTAAGGTAGCCGGTAAACTTATGCATGTGGCATTAGACCTCGCCGCAAAATAGTAACGTACTATTAACATCTTTAGTGTCTATACTAATATAATGACTATAATGGTTGACTCTTTCCATTAGGAGGATCTCCTGCTGCTCATCATCTGCTTGTTTGCTATCTTATGATATAAAAAATACATCCGCTATGAATGAGCCCACTAATATTTTTTCTTCAAGGGAGCGGTCTCAAATTGATGTCATTTCAATTTGATGTGGGCTCTATCGCAGCAAATAATAAAAACAATAAAAATGCCCCAATGCGTACAACTTATAACTGGTGGAGTGGAACAAAGTAACCTAAGTTAATATCGCTGCAAAGAACGAAACCGTGTATAAATCCGACTCAAACTTGACCGATTTCTTCGATAACAATTTGCCAACAATAAAATTAAATGACATCAATTTGAGACCACTCCCGAAAATGAAAATTATTTGTAGCCTCATTTATACAGAATGTACCATTTTTATCTGGTGGCACGGCAGTGATCCCCGCCAAGTCAAGCAAAACAGCGGCACGGCCGGTACAATCCTTTTCTCGAAGCAATTCAGGCCCTTTTCGACACCCCATAACTTCGTTATGGATAAAACAAGTAGCCTGAATTTTCAGTGACTAAGGAGGCATTGTGTAAACACGGTATATATTATTTTTTATAATTATTATTTATCCAAGACTATTTATAAAGACCCAAACTTTTGCATTAACCTCTCGAAACTTTGACACGCAAGAGCAAATTAAAGCGCCAGGTCTCATCACTCGCCTTTTGGCGGGAATGATGACTCGGTCGACTCGTTGGAAAAAAATCTTTTTATTTCTACAACTAAGCCATATTTTCTCATTCTGTAAAAGACTGTGTATCAATTGATATATTTTCTGTCTATTAAGGATCAAAATAAAGTAATCGACAAAGTAGTTTTTATATTTACACACAAATATTACAAAAATCACGTGAAAAATAATGAATTTCTAAATGACTTTATTTTTGGCTATCACGATATATTTCTTACAACGAATTGTCCAAATAGAATAATTAAACGGCCTTTCTAATAAAAACAATACTTACATGCATTGATATATAAAAACCCAAGATACACAATCAGTGTCTCAAAAACGTCCTCTAAGAATGAGTGCACAATTTAAAATTGTGCACTCACTTCAAATAGAAGCCTGTCGCTCACGTCACTAATACAGAAAATACAGAATTGTTCTCTGATAAATTGTAAAATACCCGCGCGTCAAAAATACAGAATTGTTCTCTGATAAATTGTAAAATACAACATCATGAACGTTAAAAAAAATATAAGATATTGTATTTTCGGTAAGTATAAGAGTTTATCGATTTATTTTTGTCGTTTATATTACTAAATATAGGGTGTAATGTATGATTTTCATTTTATTTGTCTTAAAAATGTACTCGACGCTCCAAATATAATACGACAAAATTGGTCACTTTTTCAGTAAAAGGACAGTGCATTACAACCTCCTTTTAATTTAGTCGAATAATACAAATTGATCCTGTTATTATTAGTGGAGTCGATTTTTTTTCATTAATAAGTTATTTTTTTAAATAACATTATTTTTTTCATTAATAATTTTGAATACCTTTTATAGTTGTTAACCAACTGCCAAAAGAGAAGAGGACATCAATTTTAGGATTTTAAAATGTTTGATTATATTGATTACTTATTTTGAGGACCAAGTTAGGTGATTCTTCTTATTCTATTTGTACGAATATAAAATAACAATATATAATTGTGATTCTTACGATGAACTTTGGAGATATATTACGAAACTTTTAATATAACAATAGGAAATCATAAGTAGCATCGAATATGGTTCTGTTTACACGTGTTGTTGATAACGATTTCTTAAGTGGAAGGCACAGGTTGTATTAAGAATGTTTATTTTTTTATTTAATAATTTATTTTTAATAAAATGTTGTTTTTGATTGCGGATATCTTATACTATACATATTATAAATGTTAAAGTTTGTATGTTTGGATGTTTGATAATCAATCACGTAAAAAATGGCTGTACCAATTTGGATTTGGACTCGGATATAAGATGACCTGGAATAGCACATAGAATACTTTTATCCTAATGCAGAGATCTGCAGCTAGTCTCGTATAAATTTTAAGTGACTGTTTATATGTACTAGTTGTTTTATTTGCATACTAGCTGTTACCCGCGGCTTTGCTCGCGCATATTTACTTTAGAACTTATTTAACCTTTCTTTATTTTATTAGGCAGGGTACCACGGACACTACGGCAGAACAGTATCAAACCCTCTTATCATTTCACGGATTTATTCCAACGCACACATTTATAACAAGAGACTGTAGTGAGACATGTATTGATAATGTTATGTTGAAATCCAAAAATGAGTCGATTACTTTAGTTGCGCAAACATCTATAACTGATCACAAGTCTGTAATTATTTGTATTAAAACTAAATGTAACCGACATAATTTAATTACAAGTCATAATAAAGTCAATTATGAGGGGTTGGAGCAGGACATGGTCAATATAGATTTATCACCCATTTATAACTCTTGTGACCCAACTGGTCAATGACTTATTTATCAGATTGCATTCAAACTGCATTAGAAAATAATACAACAATTTTGAACATTTCGAATCGGTCAAAATTTTAAAGTCCTTGATAACACCAGGTCTTTTAAAGTGCATCCGAAATAGAGATATGCTACACAAAAAGTCGAATCAGAATCCACATAATGCTACTCTAAAATTGACATATACAAGATATCGTAATTATTGTAACAAATTATTAAAAAAGTTAAAGAGAGCTTATGATAAGGAACAAGTAATAAAAGCTGGTAATAATAATAAAAAAATGTGGCAAGTAATTAAACAAATAACTAATACAAATACAATTAAAACATTTCCTAAAGAACTTCTTACTATAACAAACAACCCTCATATATCTGTAAATAAATTAAATAAATACTTTGTGAATGTTGGAAAAACAATTGCAGAAAAGTGTGAAGCTGCACAAAATAACAATAAATTAAATCAATGTAAATTAAATTCTAGTAGAGATGATAAAGGAAACTCTTTTGTACTTTATGATACAGATGAAAATGAAGTTCGCATGTTAATACTAGGGTTAAAAAATCAATGTGCAGTCGGTTTAGATAAAATTCCTAATAAGTTGTTAAAATATTTTAAAGATTTACTGATTCCTCCGTTGACATATATTTTCAACAGCTGTTTTCATCTTGGCGTATTTCCCAACGCTCTTAAAAAGTCGGTGATTATTCCAGTATACAAAAGTGGTAATAGAAGTAGAGTTTATAATTACAGACCTATATCAATTTTGTCATCCATTTCAAAAATTTTAGAGAAACTTTTAAATAGAAGAGTGATGAATTACATGGAAAGCAATAACCTTTTATCACCTAACCAATTTGGCTTCAGACGTAATAAATCTACAGATGATGCAGTAACTACTCTAACTAACTTTATTGCTAATAATTTAGATAACGGTAATAAATGTTTAGTCATTTCACTCGATTTAGCAAAAGCTTTTGATACCATCTCTATCCCTCTTCTCATAACTAAGCTAAAACAGCTGGGTATTAGGGGGAATCAACTAAATATCTTCATTGACTACCTATCTAATAGATATCAATGTGTTAAAATGGGACCATATATTAGTGACGATTTACCATTGACCTTCGGTGTTCCACAAGGGAGCGTACTCGGTCCAACCCTCTTCCTAGTGTACATAAATGATCTGCTAAAACTTGATATATCACAAGGACGCATAATTGCGTACGCAGATGACACGGCCCTTATTTTCTCAGGTGAAAATTGGGATACAGTTTTAAAATTAGCGCAACTCGGTTTTAACAATGTTGAGAAGTGGTTGCAGGATAATAAACTTTCATTAAATAAAGATAAAACGAAGTATTTAATATTCCACATTAGAAATCCTGCAATAATTAGCGATACCCAACAAATTATTTCTCATGAGGTTTTATGTCCGAGGCCGTCTGATGCTGATTGCGCATGTCATAATATTGAGAGGGTTCAATATATAAAATATCTGGGTGCAGTACTCGATTGCAACCTTAGCTTCACACATCATATTGAACTAATCACAATGAGGTTGCGAAAACTAATACATGTTTTTAAAACACTAAGATATTTACTTGAGCCTTCTCATTTAAAACAAATCTATTTTTCGCTAGCGCATCCACTGATTACTTACTGTATACTAAGTTGGGGCGGATCATCCAAAACACTGTTAAAGAAAGTTGAAATCGCTCAAAGAGCAATCCTAAGTTTACATGTTTAAGCCTTTTTTCTTTCCTACTAATGATTTATACAGGAATTGTGGCGTGCTTACAGTGCGACAATTATTTATTCTTAACGTAGTTTTAAAACAACACACCAATGTTGAATTCAAACCATTAGCACCACAAAAACGTAGAAAAGATAGAGTATGTGAATATGAGCGGAAAAATACATTTTTTGCACACAAATTTTTACCTTTCCTTGGACCGCATATATATAATAAATTGAACCGAATATTAAGCATATATGAATTGAATAAAAGACTTTGTAAAGAAACAGTTGTGAAGTGGTTACAAAACTTAACTTATGATGAAACGGAAAATCTGTTGCAGATACCTAAATAGCACCTACTTATATGTATATGTATGTACTTATGTGTATGTGTGTATATTTATATGTATGCATGTATTTCTACCAACCATTCGCTATATAACCAACATTTACACACATCATCATACATACATACATACCTACACACTCCACACACATAGTACATTACACACATACACAAATCACATGCGCACACACACACACACACACACACACACACACACACACACACAGAGAGAGACACACTCAAACACCTATAAACACATACTACATATTTACGCATTAATATCAGAATATACATATATATTATTTTACTAAAAGCACACTTCAAGTAATATTATGAAGCGGGGAAAGGCTCTGTAACTGTAATACAAGCTCAAGCAGCTTAGTACAGTGGCAGACGCCAAGTACCATATTTCAATTATACTAAATTAACTAGTGTCATATAAAACTGTACTTTAATCGTAATATTTTTTTTGGAAATAAATTTATGTTTATGTTTATTAAAAATCTCTACATTGCCGGGTGGGCCGCTAGTACGTTAAAAATAATATTTACATATTCATCTTAATTATTTATATACGACATTTTTGTTATTAAAATGTAAGTAAAAAACGTAAGACCTGAACTTCCTATAACTTCTACATTTTCTATACCTAATATCATAACTAACTATACCTCAAACTAAAAATACCTATTAGTAACACACCTATCAAAAAAACTAACGTAATTATAAATGAAATTTATAATTAACAGGAAATATCTAATCTAAAATTACCTTTGGCAATAATATTATATGTACTTAACTATACTCCAAACTAAATATACGTATCTATTAGGATTTCTGTGTATGTAACACTCCTATGTAACCAACTAATGTAACTATATTAAAAAAGTCTGTGAGCTGGTTGACCCTACAGGCCACCTGAAACTTCCCCGCTAAATTTAAGTACTTTAACCTCAAAGAAAAAAACTATGCCTAAGCATAGACCTACGTCGCTTATAGGCTGCCGGGGTGCGTGCGCAAATATAATTTAAAAAAAAAGTTTTCTCCAGCACTGCATCAGTGCTACAGCACAAATATAGTACTGTAGTAACTCGGCTGTCTTGTACCTACTTAATTTTTTAAAATCGGAAGAAAGGGAAAGAAAACTAAAGGGAAAAAAGAAACAAAAAACACTCTGTATGTGCTTTTTTCATTTAGGTCACACCAGGGTCACGTTTTTAATTAACAACCCTCGTTTAACGACTGTTTAGGGAGTGGCAACGTAATCATGAGTGAATGAATTATTTAAGACTTCTCTTTATTCGCGAACTTTGTCTGCAAAGTGAAAATCGGAATTAGTGAGAAATTTTTATCCGGTTTCCCCATTTCCCCTAAGTTAAATCCCTGGTATAAATCGATTTTTTTATATCATAAGATAGCAAACAAGCAGATGGGTTTCCTGATGGGAAGAGTCAACCATTGCCTATAACCAAAGTTGTTAACGGTGCGTTGCTATCTTGTTGCGAGGTCTAATGCCACATGCATAAGTTTACCAGCTACCTTAACCTCCAAACCGGAATACGACAGTGACAAGCACTGACGCTATTGCAAAAGAAATAAATTGATCAACTTGGTTTTTAAACGGCATTCAAGGTAGTTTATTTTTGAGCTCTGAAATTTGATTTTTGTTACAAAATCCATTGGTTAAAACATCTCGAAGTTACGTCGAAAAAGGTGTTTGAAATACGTATTTCAAACACTTAAACCGATCAACCGATGTCCGATTTAGATGTGATTAGCGCGATTTTACAATTTTACTAAAAAAAAAACTGAAGAAAAAAAATTTGGAGTCTATTGTTACACTTCTCTGGAATTTATTTAAAAAGACTTTGTGACGGCAAATTTTTTTGAGGCTTTACAAATTTTTCGCCAAATCTAAAACGCCGAAATCAGAATCGGTTCAAATCTGTAAGGTTTAGTAAAATTTAATCAAATGCCGTCAACCGCATTTAGATCGATTAAGTCCTTTAAAAGTTATGAAAGGTTTACATACATAGACACTGATAATGATACTGATGTCGTAAAAAAGTCAGAAAACTTCAAAGGACATCAACTCGTGGGAATCTAAAGTCAAAAACTACTGGACCGATCTAAAAATTCTTTTACCAGTATAAAAAGCCGCATTCGCACTAACATAAATTACATTTTTATCAAAGTTACCTTACCTTTGACTGAGTAAAAGGGAGTATGTGTGGGGTCACGCGAACGTAGTCACGGTACACGGTGTAAAAGTATAAAGTTCAACTATCACCTGTCTCAAACGATCGTGTGAAAAAGCCCTTCGACCTACAGGAAAAACTACCCTATTTTTGGCAGAATCGTAACGAATTTAAAGTGAAACACAGTGTAAAGTATAAAGTTCAACTATCACCTGTCTCTAAAACGATCGTGTAAAAAAGCCCTTGGCCTACAGGAAAAATTTACCCTATTTTTGGCAGAATCGTAACGAATTTAAAGTGAAACACGGTGTAAAAGTATAAAGTTCAACCATCATCTGTCTCTAAAACGTTCGTGTGAAAAAGCCCTTTGGCCTACAAGAAAAATTTACCCTATTGTTGGCAAATTCGTAACGAATTTAAAGTGAATTCAACTAAATTAGTCCACTTCTACGTGGATGTGGGAAATACCAGCCGGGAGGTAGTGACTCACGGTTTTACGATGCCAACTTTGCGCCATTAGTCTCATTAGAACACTTTGTTAAAAATACCAATCATTATGAGTTTCCACGACGTATTTTTAGAGTTCCATATAAAAAGCGTGTTTGCTTTTTTAACCGACTGTGTTAGAAAGACGGTTATGTTTTTAGAGTGTATGTATGTTCAGCGCTTCGGGTCGGTCCAGGACCTTTTGAAGAATAGATAGTCTGCCGTTCTGCCAGACACTTCGTCAAAGGCACACAACTTTACCATAGCGATTAAGAAAGTCCCGATTATACTTTGATTAGTGTGATTGCGAGTGTTTAATGCAAGTGCTTAGTATTAAGCCCCGTTTTCACTTTGATTAGACCGAGTGCGAGTGTTTAATGCAGGTGCTTAGTATTAAGCAAAAAATATGTGAAGACAGCCGTTGATCAGTGCGAGTAATTAGTAATAAGCGTCTATTAACTTTTGATACGCTGAATACAGATCACTAGCATTGATAAACAGCTGTCTTCACGTATTTGTTGTTTAATACTAAGCACCTGCATTAACTACTCGCGGTCGCAATAATCAAAGTGAAAACGGGGCTTAAACATGTGTAGACAGCCGTTGATTGGTGCGAGATTAGTAATCAGCGACTATTCACTTTAAATGCGCTGATTACTAATCACTCGCACTGATCAACAGCTGTCTTCAAATATTTTTTGCTTAATACTAAGCACCTGCATTAAACACTCGTACTCGCAATAATCAAAGCCTCGCCTTGGTATGAACGCCTTAGCTATTCCTGGTGATAGCGGCAATGCTTGTCACTTCGTGTTTGAGTTGGGAAAATAAGGTAGCCGGTAAACTTATGAATGTGGCATTACAATCCCGTCACACAGATACCAATCCATCATTAACAACTTTGCTGTCTATAGACGACGGTTGTCTCTTCCCATCGGGAGAGCTTTTTTAATAATAGGTAATAATAAATATTCACGGGACAAATTACACTTAATAATCTAACCCCAAAGTAAGCAAATTATTTACTTGTGTTATGATTTTTATTTGATATCTAATAATATTAAAAAATTCAAAGTAATATTATAAATGCGAAAGTAACTCTGTCTGTCTATTCTTTGCGCCCAACCACTGAACCGATTTGGATGAAATTTGGTACAAACACAGCTTAAGACCCGCGAAAGGACGTAGGATAGTTTTTATCCCGGAAATCCCACGGGAACGGGAACTATGCAGGTAAAACCCCGGGACTGCTATCTTTTAAACCACGGTAATAAGGAGTAACTTAGACTACCTCTATGTTATAAATTTTTGCACGCGGACGAAGTCGCGAGCTAGTGTTTGTATATTTCTTTGGCAAGCTCTGTAACCTATTTGATGGATTTAAGCTTAAGAGAAATCATTAGGTTCGTCTTAATTGTGTGTCATAGACAGTATACTAATGTGATAAAAATAATGAGAAATGAAGAATGAGATCGCCTCTGAGGTCTAGTGGTCCGGTATCGGCGTAGACCACCTCAGGTCCCGGGTTCGATTCCCGAGTCTGGCAATTTAAAAAATGTGTATTTTCAAGTTTTATGATAATAACAACGTTGCTCGAGAGATAAGCCCACCTATCTTTGTCTATCTTTGGTTAGGTGAGCGCACTTGTTGTTTATCTGCCTACCTCTTCGGAGATGTGGGCGTGAACATATTTTTTTATAAAAAGAAAACGTTTGTGTTTTGTATGGAATAAAATCAACCCTACTTATGACTAATTTATGAATTAACCACATAATATTAGAATCATAAAAGTTCTTGCTCGTTTCCATGGTCATTTCGAGAGTTGAGGCATGAATTTACATCTTTGAATTTACTGGAAGTCCTTCCTCCACAAAAAAGGAAATGTAGCAACTCAATAGGTCACAGCACTGAAGCGAAAAACATTCGATTTCATTGTCTCGTGACCGTGAGGTTAAATTACTTGTAAATAACTGTTTCGGAAAGAAAAAGTGACATAAGATATAATTATCTGTGCCCGCGACTTCGACCGCGTGGAATTTTTAAAATAAAAGTAGCCTAACTTACTCCTTATTACATCAGTTATCTGCTAGTGAATATCCCGACAAAATCGGTCCAGCCGTTTCAGAGATTAGCCTGAGGAAACAGAATGACAGACAAAATAGTTTTTCCGATAAAAATAATTAAAAAAATTAAACCGATTTCAAATATCTGCCAAAAATATCCATAGGTATCTCATAAACTAATGAATTGATACTTAAACTTACATTAATCCCGAGAGACATAAGCTGCACTTTGTCGCAATTTTTTGTGGTATTGGGACCCAAGGCACTTGTACTTGTTATTATATACTTGTTATTATGTATTCTGTATCCAAGTTTTGAAACCGGTTTAAAAAATACCGTTTAATAGAGGTAAGTATTTAGCGGTTTTAATAAAAAGTTTCACTCGGAGCGTAGGTATGACATGAGAGCGCTTTATAAATTATTAAATTAATTGACCGGTTTCGCTTTTTAAAACAAGCATATAACCTACGTCCTGAAGATGCTTTAAAAATCAGAATCGGTCGATCGATTTAATAATTAAATCTATACTTATAGTGAAATACATATCTTAAAGTACAAGTGTGGTAAAAACTAGTTTCTACTAATAACCAGTTTATAGTTTTAAACCCTTATAATTTTGCACGAAAACCGGAATTTTTGTAATTACGGTAGAGCCAAACCTTGACAAGACGCTCGGCATAGAGTAATAACGCTTAGAGGGATAATTGCATTCAACGCTTCGTTCATATTTTAGGCCAAAACCGTGTCAATGTCCGTGTAAGCTTCGTGTAATCACTTGCGTCGACACGCACACAAAGACTCCAAAGACTCGAATAGTGTTGCAAGTAAATAAATATTTCCCAAGACGGTATTTAAAATATATCTACCTGACCGGTATACAAATAATCTTTCATACTATAACATTATTAATCATTTAGTATAAACTTGAAACTTACACTTTTTATTCGGTTAGGTAAAATATGTTAAATGCCGGGAAATATTCTAGATGTTCTCAAGATGATTCCAAAGCTATTTAACCTTATATTTTTTTAGCTTTTGTGCTTTTATTTGTGATTTAAAATATTTTTACCTCACTGAAATAAAGATTGTCTGTCTTTCCAATAGTATTATTAGTCATATAGAAAATTTAGAACTTACAATTTTTATTCTGGTGAGGTAAAATGAGTAGAATTACAGGAAAATGTTTTAGAGGTTCTCAAGATTTTTTTTTTAAATTTCAGTAATTAAACAGCAGTAACCAACCGGCACCGAGCGTAAATAAAAAATATGGTCAATACGAATTTACGTTATTTAAGTTATAAAAACAGTGATTGAAGTAATTCTTACAAAAAAAAAACCTTATTGATATGTATCTACTAATATATTATCCTATATCATACAAATGTTTGAAATACATTGCTTGGCAAATACTTGTGTGTTATTATGTGTATGTCTGTGTGCGTGTATGTGTATGTATGTTTGTTCAAAGCTATTACCTTGGAACCTTTTTTATTTTAACTTTCATACAAATCTTGCCATGGTTCTAAACCTTAAATTATCTTGAAAATTAGCAAATGGGTGGGCAAGCAGAAACAATACTTACGTTATAGACGAACGTTTTAAGGTAAAAATTAATAAGATACTTATTAATCAAGTATTTATTTAAATCAACTTAAAAAATTTAAATGTTTTAAGCTAAACTATATTGGCTACTATTGGCTCTGTGCACGACTTGAGCACCACCTAGCGTCCGCAACTGTTTTGGTTCTGATCTTAGAATAATAACGCCTAGAAACCACAAAAAACGAGTAAATAAAACTGAACCAGAAACGGCTCAATTCGTTTTGCGAGTTGTCAATGCTTAATAAGATCAGGTTATATCGGACACAGTTTACGAAAAATAATTCGAAATGACTTATTGCATTATAAAGAAGTGTTTTAACATCTTAGAAAAACAAAAAAAGTGAACATTTCACAGGTAAATACTTACAATTTATAATTTTTCTGTTATGTAAATCGACTAAAAATAGATAATTTCAAACACATAACTTATCACTATACAGTTGCTAGTTGTGGAAAAAAAATTGCGCACGATATTTTTAGTTAGACCCTAATGTTAAGAAAATTAATTATTGTATTTGCTTTAACTATTATTTATACTAAGTCTTATGAAAATAATTTAGCTCGAGGGTACTTTTTGATAATTCAGCATTTATTTTATTTGTCTTTTTTTGCCTTTAACAACACAGTAAGTCATATTTTTTTCGAATTGCGAGACCTGCACTCCGTATGACATGTATCGCGATTCTGAACGGACGGCAAGCGCATGCGTAGCCTTTTAAGGCTACTTTGAAATGGCTTAAAACATCGCGGCCCACTCGGTTTCTACGTGTTATAATTCTACGTTCCAAAGCTATTTCACCTTGGATTTTTTCGTTTTTGTGCAAATTGTGACACGAAAATATGTATACTTAATAATCAAATTATTTATTTAAAATTTTAAAAATTAAAATTAATCTCAGTGATGTAGAAATTTATAGGGTAAAATAGCCAAATTTCGGCCGCCTAACCAAATACATAACTTTCGGACCTATTAGGCTTAAACCGTTATCGGGAAGAAAATATTAATTTTCTTTTTCGTGTTAATCAATATTTAAATTTTACACTATTGATGTTTCGAATTGATTTCAACAACGAAATAAAAATATGTAAACGTGTTAAGTTTTAAATGATTGACCCTCTCTATCCTGGTATCTTTTCTATTGTCGGTCAATTTTTCCCTAATTTCAGCCCCATTTTTCTCTAATGTTAGCCAGTAAAGGATGTTTGAAATTGAAATAAGGTATTGACTTTGCATTAAAATTTACTTTAATTTTATTAAATAACTTTTGTAAACATAATATGCCCTCAATTTTTTATGGTATGTATTTAAATGATCTTTTTAATTTGATAAAAACTGTAAAAGAAAAAATCTAAATGGTCACCAATTTTAATGATTGAGTCTCTTTCTTTGAGACATAAAATAAATGAAATAAATTGATATTTTAGTCTCTTTAAAACTACGCAGAAAAAATTTGATATGTAAAAATTACATTAGATCGTTACTTGCTGGTCCTCAAAATTAAGAGAAATGAGCATTAAATATTCAATATTGTGATATTTTTTTAAATAAAACGATTTATATAAATTATTTTTTGTCTATATCAAATAATCTTCAATATAACTATTTTAGGGTACTTATTTTTATTAAGTTGTAGTCAAAGAAAGGAAACAATTTAAAGGCACTTGATATTCAAAGTTTTATTTTTCACTATTAGAATAAAACTAGAATAATTTTCTACGATTGTTAAATCAATTAAATAAAATATATCGTTAGGAACAATTATATAAAAAATATTGAGACTTTAATTTGATTGAATTCTATCATCAAATTTAAGTGTTATCATTGTATAAAACTTAATTTACATTTTCATTAAAACAGCAATAAGTTTATATATTATAATTTTCATTATAAGTATCAAATAAAAATTCTCCCTGTTTTTGTATTAAAGAATAGTTAAAGCTAATTTATTTTTTGTTCTTTTAAGTACCTAAAAAGTGTCTTCGCAAAAACTTAGCTCAGAATTCTGTCAACCTAACTTAGATTTCTGAGATTAACAGCTGTTGTACTGAGGACACCCAATGACAAGATAAATATCTAACCACAGACTACTAAGGAGAGAACTGATTGCTTACGTTAACCTTACCTAAATTCCAACTTTATTTAACTACTATTCCCCAAGTTAAAAAAATATTTATTAAATGCGGATAAATTAAGCAGTTGATATAGAATCTTAAGAAACACATTAAACTTTAAGATAATAATTAAAAAACGATGTATGAAGTCTTGCCCGCGTTCTTAAAAGTTATGTGGAATATTAGCTTAATTATCAGTATAAACATATTAGGAGGTCGACATTAGGCGCAGACCGATTTTAGGGCACGTTACCTTACATGTTTTCGTGGATAAAAGTCGAAAATATCGCTAATAAAACTACTTGACACTAAGCAATACGAAATAATGCAGTAAGATGGCATATTATTTAATAAGAAAAATTTAAAAAAAAATGACTTTGGTAGTGACAGAGTTTTTTTCTGATGGTCACTGTGGCATCTAGAATGCTAGTTGGAACATTTTTTTTGTCTTCTAAAAGTCCTCATTATATACGAATAAATGCTTCATAATATTGGTCTGACAAACGGATTTGTAATATTTGTGTCAGTATAATGGGTGAGTCCCAACACTTAAAAACTATTTTTTATGCAAAAGCAAAGTCCAGGCTATGTAATATCGCACATAAAATAGGAATACACATATTATTAATTATAATGAAAATAGGTAAAAACAAATACGTGGTAGAATATTTTTCCCTTTGGCTGGCAACATTTTGAATATCGTTCTACTTAGATATTTATGATTTATTTGTTTGAATTTTATACAAAAATATCCGATGCCAAGTAGTTTTTATCGGTGAAATGTTATCTTCAAGTCCTAAATACGCTTTTGTGAAGCACGGTGACAGCATTTCACCACACAGTTACTCACATTTTTTGAAATTGCGAGAGCTGTACTCCGCGTGGCACGTGTCGCATGCCTGAGGGGCCGGCGAACGTAAGAGGCCTTTTCAGGCTTCTTTGAAATGGCTTAATATTGCGCGGGTCGACTCGGTTTCTATGCGTTATTATTCTATGACGCTCGGTATTTGTGCTGATTTAGGTTTGAAAAATAACCGGTTAACATGCCCTGTTAAGACCTACGTGAGTTATAACCCGCGTAGGACGTAGGTCCTAACAGGGCTTGTTATGCCGCGGGTTATAGGGGTTATACAGCAGATATCGCCACGGCGATAGGTAATAGGTAAGTAGGTACCTGTCTATTACTAAATGACCGCCCCGTTGGTCGAGTGGTCAGCGACCCTGACAACGCAATGCGAAAAATTTTGCATGAATATTACTAACAGTTTGGATCAACATATAGGCTACATATTATTACGCTATCACCTGCGGAGGAGGAGCTGTGCGGAGTAAACGAAGTCCGCGCGGACGAAGTCGCGGGCAACAGCTAGTATATTATGTATATACTAAATCCCTTAAGTTTTTTTTTTAGAAATCAAACAAATATTTTGTGGAAATAGCAAAATGTATTCTAAAAAATTGTGTTGACCACATGAGGTCTCTGGTTCGATTCCTGGGTCGGGCAAATCAAAAATTGTTTTTTTTTTGTTTTCTCATACAAACAAGATTGGGTTAATGCGCGGTTAGAGATAGGCTTGCCACCTATCACATTGTGGAACTATCTTCGACTAATCGTGGGTGCACTGGTTGTACCTCTGCCTAACTCTTCGGGGATACGCCCGTGAAGATATTTTTTATTTATATGATTGTATAATAAGTTGCTTAATTAATAACTTAAAATGCTATACACTTACATAATATGTACTTCGATAAAAAATAAAATTGTGTTTACGAATATAAATACAGCGCTTGTAAATGTTTAGTTTAACTAGGTAGGTATACTGTACATATTATTACTCTTTGTGTAATGAGTGTTTTTGATAGCAAGGTAAATCTGTTGTAAATGCAACTGTTATGTTTGGTAGGTATTACCTAGGTCTATTAATTCGACCAAACTAAAATAAATTTAATATACTTAGGTACTTTGGTCAAAGTCCATTAACTCCTAACTTCGTAAGAGATTTTATCGTAGTATTTTGTCATATTTTAAGTACTTAAATACAATATAAAAATACTTAATATCTAGGTAAGTAAGTATTTTTATGTTGCGAGAAATATTACAAATTGCAGTAAACTTTATGTACGAATCATAGATATAATACTTCTATGGTAAGAACATATAGGTATAAATATTTTAGAACTTAATTCATTATATAAAAAAAAATTAAACTTTAGTTAAATTTTGTTATTGTCACGTGATCAACTCTTTATCTCAGGGTCGTGGAGTAAATAAAACATATGTACTAGATACACTGTTAATTTAGAAGCGAAATTAAATAATAACATAAAGTGCATTCTAATTAATCTTAGCTGACAAATAACGTATCGAAAAATATAAAATTTATTTTAAAATTTATGAAAATATTGCGCAAATAAAATTACTCACCACGATAAAGCGACGTTGAACTGACCAATGAAGTTCAAGAATCTATCGAATGACTGAAGAGATTTCACTCATTCACATTTCTTGTTTCGTTAACTCTATTGGGAAAAGGCAAGAATCAGATCCATACAGCCTCATCTGTTTTGTATTTAATATTTTATTTTAATTCTATGTTTAATAGCTAGGCAAGCAAGGTACAAATCAAAAGTCAGGTTACACTGAAAAATATTTGCCAGTATATCACTATTTTTAGAGTTTATAATTGCTTTGTACATTGTGAAATGTGATGATCTGTTAGCTGAAAAAAGATAATCGTCTTATGATACATAAAATATCTGGTTGACCGAGCTTTGCTTGGTTTTTCACATACCCATATCTTGGGAACCGAGCTTTTCTTGGACCTGGAACCTTGATAAATCGATTCCTTGACGCGAAAAACCCCCAATTTGTGACTTTCATGAAAATCGTTGGAGCCGATTCCGAGAGTCCAATTATATATATATATGTACAAGAATTGCTCGTTTAAAGGTATTAGATATAATCTATAAAGCAAAATAAATTGAAAAATCAAAATAAATAAGGTAAGAAATAGTTACGATTCACGAGTTTAGATTAATTATGTAAATAACAAGTTACACATACCGCAGTTAGTCGTAAAATTATTATTATTTGTGTTAATTTAATTTTTTTCATAAAAGAAGGATTAAAAATGTCGAACGTGTTTAAAGTACCAACTTGGGAACGCTGTAAGAATGTTTTACATTTCTTATGTAAGTTTGAACATTTCGTCAGGATGAGATAAATTTTGTTTATGTATAATGGAATAAGATATGGAACAGATTACATACATTACCTATCATACTTTATTATGTTAATCTATTTTTGTGAAGATGAGCTCGAAATAGAATTAATTATAGATATTGATGATTTTTGATTATTAAGTCTTAGGTTATAACAGGTCAAAGAAGATATCTGTTACTCCTGTTCCTATTACGCAATAATAACAGATGTCATTATCTGTTATTTAAGAACAGCCTGTTATTTTTGTAGGTACGGATTGTCAGTCAATATCAATTTAATATCATTATTCATTACATGTTAAAGTCGTAGTAAATTGAACTTTTTGTGACCAATGCCGTCGATGCTAAAAAAGACGTTCGGAAAATGGAAATATGCTATTATTTATTGTTTTGTTACAAACCTAGTAATTTCTGTTGTATTTTTACTATAAAGCAAAAATAATTTTACCATTACTTAAATTATATATGTATATCGGTAATTTTATGCATGTAACAGAGATTCGACCTTTTTATAGAGCTTAGCTAAGCATTTTTAAGAAATTTCCAAAAGATATTTCGATCGTACCCTTTCACAGCCTAACCTACTGGTGGTAGCCGCGGCAGACTACATCCCAGATCCTAATTCCAGTCCCAAATTACGTAAGCACCGCCACGTTCTCACCGATCCCGACGACCCGGTAACTCTAGCCAACGGAACACACCAAAACACCATACACCTACATACGCGACACGGTCGCCGCTAGCGACGACAAGGACCCCTGTTTCGCCCATCGGCAAACCAAGCCCAAGGCCAAGGATCAGCCGACGGACAAAACAATGCCATTAACCCTCTTGTCGCAAATCACGACCTCACCCTAAGGTGAGGAACGGTCTCACATGAGATATCCTTAAGGCGAGGGCGTATAGCTCCACACCTTTAAACTCTGACGGAGCACCCTGCTCGCTCCCGCGACCTGTGAAGCTGTGAAAGCCCTTAAGACCAACAGTAATTTAGACTTTCTGAAAAACAATATACGAAAACAAGTAATACTTCTATATTGTAAAATAATATACTTACCTAGTAAATTTAGCATTATTCTTGCAGTGTTTCCGAATTGAAAACTTGGGACTGATAACATACGACTTAAACTAGTTATTACATTTCAAGAATGGTATCTTCTTGTAAGACTACAATTTGAATTTTCGGATAATAATACTAGGTGCTTCTCGTTTAAGCTAGATTCAATTAAGCGGATGTGAGCGAGACAAATTGATACATACACATACACACATACATATCTTCACGCCAGATCCCTTACGGGGTAGGCAGAGAGAACCGAGTGCCATACATCACGATCCTTGCAGGCTTGTCTCGCTTCTTCCACATTCATCACTCTCTTCATACACACACGCCGGTTGCGAAGACTCTTGACACCACCTTCGGACAGTACTCGATCAATCTGATCGTGGAATGTCAGTCTTGGTCTTCCCCGGTACCTACATCCTTCCACATTCGCGTTGTATATCTGTTTTGTTAACCTTTCATCTACCATTCTTTCTACATGTCCGAACCAACGGAGCATGCCCTTTCTCATCTTTACACCGACACTTTCTTTCAAACCTAACCTCTCTCTCACTTCGATATTACGAACCCGGTCCGCGAGTGTCACACCACATATTTTTCTTAGCGACCTCATCTCAACCGCGTTGATTCTACTTTCATGCCCTTTCTGACATACCCAACTCTCACTTCCATACAATAGCGTTGGGATAAGCACATGATTATGCAGGGCTAGACGGGCACCCTGACTTAAAATTGTGCTATTAAGTAATCTCCCTAACGCTCCATTCACTCTGTTCCCTGCACACACTCTTCTTTCAACATCAGCGGTGTACCTTCCATCCCTGCTAAAAGCACATCCAAGATATACAAACTCATCCACTTGTTCCAGCACTACATCATCGACCACAACTCTTACATCCGTTCTGGTTGCTTCTCTTTCAAATACCAAAACTTTAGTTTTCTTCGCATTCAAATGTAAGCCCATACTCTTACAATCCTCATTCATAACTGTGACCAGTGTTTGCAGCTCAGATGGAGTTGAGCCTAAAAGTACAGCGTCATCTGCATAAAGCAGGCAGTTCACCACTAGATCACTCATGCGCATTCCCACATTCAATGACCTCAATCTTTGGAGACACTTATCCAGATATAGAATAAACAGACGAGCTGACAACACACAACCCTGCTTGACGCCGATATTGACATCGAACCAGGGCGATATGTTGCCGTCCACCCGCACACATGCTTTGCAATCCCAGTAAATGGATTGCAAAGCACGCAGCAGACGCCCATCTATCCCATAACTGGGTAAAATGTCCCAAAGTTTCTTTCGCACAACTCTATCAAACGCTTTCTCCAAATCCACAAAACCGCAGAAAACCTTCTGGCCGACAGCCAGATGCTTCTCTACGATGTTGCGGAGTGAGAAAACTTGATCCATACATCCTCTTCCAGATCTGAAACCCCCTTGTGCCTCCCACAACATTCCCTCGGACTTCCCTTGCATTCTCCTTTCAATGATCTTACCATACACCTTCGATGCTAAGCTGATCAAATTGATGGCCCTATAGCTATTGCAGTCTATACGTGAGCCCTTGCCTTTATACAAGGGCACGATGACCGCGCGCCGCCAGTCTTCGGGTACTCTACCGGTCCTCCAACATGTATTGCAGAGGACCCAAAAAGAGTCCCAGACGGTAGGACCACCGTATTTGATCATCTCAGCAGTCACCTTATCTATTCCCGCAGCCTTTCCGTTTTTCATACTTCTTATCGCCCATACGATCTCTTGCATAGTAATGTCCTGGCACGCTTCCACCGTCTCCGAGTCACTTACTGAGTCAGAGACGGAGGCAGCGTCCCGAACAGCATCATACATATCTCCAAAATATTCACTTCATCGTTTTAACACGCTTTCTGTGCTTGTAAGAATGTCACCATCCTTAGATTTAATCCTATTCATTCTGGAGGCTGCCGAACAACTCCTAGACTTCTTCACCTCCCTCCAAAAAAGTTTGGTGTTTGCCTCGAAGTTGCTCGCCAGTCTCTCTTCCACTTTCAAACATTCTCTTTCACGCTTTTCTTTCACTAAGGTTTTGGTGGCATTCTTACAACAACGATACAATTCTTTCTTCTTGTCTTTCATACCATCATTCGCTTGCAAACATGATACATAGTCTACATACGAAGAACAATTAACAGATAAACCGAAAACCTGTTATTAAGTACTTGTGACCATGAAGCTGTATTATATCTGGAGCCAGCACTTCTAATACCTACTTGTCTAATTCTTTCTAATTTAAAATATTGCTGTCATTTTCTGAGGTCTTACCCTCTCTTTCTAACACAGCTGTATAAAAAGAGACGGAGAGACCTCATAGACAGAGATATAACGTAAATATGTGTTTCGAGTGATTAATACGAATGCTAGCTCCACCTATATACTTCATGCTTCTGACTAAAGATTGTAGTGTAAATTCTGATTGAGTATTAAAAAGTATTTTGTTAACAGATATATGATATCACAAGAACAATAATTGTTATTTAGTATTTAAAAATACTTGTGATTTGTATCTTCGATAAATACGCTTCACTCCTGTATTTATTGTAAAATATAGCTTTGACAAGAGAAACAGTAGGTTTCTTGAATCAGAGTAATAATTTAAGTACAAAATAAAGAGTTCTTGGCGACTATTTTATGCGACAAAATTATGATGAGATAAAGAGCCTTCCTTTAGTAGGTATTATGGAGGAATTATTAAGGGTAGCAGTAAGGAGGATCAACTCTGCGGATAAGAAGTGTCCAACGAAAAGCATCAAGTAGTGATCGCGCCTCATTCACACAGGGTCAATTTTTAAATTTTTGGACATATAGCAGTAAAAACTGTTAAGACAGAGCTACAAGCGCTATTAAATACTTCTATTCAGCACAATTCTCTGCGTCTACAACAGCTATGTATATATATGAACCATGAAGCTGTAAGCTGTATAAAATCTGGAGGCAACACTTCTAATACCAACTTGAAACAAAACTTTTAATACCGTTCTCATCTTTTGAAGTCTTACCCTCTCTTTCTAACACAGCTGTGTAAAAAGAGATGGCGAAACCTCATTGACTTTTGTCACAAGTGATTTAATACGGGCGCTAACTCCATCTTTACCTACCTAATACTTCATGATATGAACATAGCGTTGTTTCTCCTTTACAAAATATATTAGTTGGTTTATCTATGGTATATCTACGCCAGCACAGACATTAATATAAATTAGGTATACTATGCGTTCCAACTGAGAATAGGACTATCAGGATGACATATTGCTCCGCATTTTGCAAAAACTTCATAAGTGATGAGTAAGGTGTGCAAAAAATTCTAACAAAGAAATACTTAAAAAAATATATTTTCATTCTAATTGGTATATTTTTTATTTAGATTCCCATTTACCATGTATTAAAATAAGGTGTAAAGTAACTAACACGACTTTTATATATACATATAAATGAACGGCTAGACTGATATACGAGGGGCGTTCAATGTATTCTTGGTATAGGTATGAAAGAAAAGTCAGAAAATGTTGAGAAAAATCTGTTCCTCAATGTAATCTCCTAGGACCTCAATACATTTATTAGAACGAGGTATTAATTTTTCTAAACCTTGTTAAAAATATTCTTCAGGCTTCTCTTTAAAATGCGCATTAATCGCTGCCTTCAGTTCTTCGTCGTTCATCGTCGGAAAATCGCTTTCCACGAAGATCTTTCTTCAAATTTGGGAATAGGTAGTAATCATTAGGGGCCAGGTCTGGACTGTAAGGTATAGTAAAGACTAAGCGCTTGTGAACATTTCGGGTAGAATGTAACCAAGGAAGTTACATTCTACCCGGAATCTTCACACGCGCTTCAAAATCGTTCCGATTTTTCAAATATTGCTTTGTAATAATTCCAATTACCGTATATAAGTTCCTTGAATGTAACTTCCTTGATAGGTACCTAATACTTCATGAATTTTACTACAATAGTTGAAGTTGACATTTGGCATTCGAGATTTGACTACTAGTACATAATACTTTATAATTATTGTTACTGGCAACATGTATTCATATACTTTGCCATCAAGAAAAGAAAAAAAATTTGTGGATTTGACTTTTGTGTTTTGACAGTTGACCATTATGATTTATGTCAAATATTTCAAACTCAAAGTGTAGCACGTGCGAAATTTAAATTATAAAATAAATAAATAAACATGAAAGTATTATCGGAGGATAGGACAAGGATATTATTCGAAAAATTAACTAAATAGTAAGTACAGATAAAATAATATTTACTTGTCCTAAGAATTCTAAAAAGTTGTACAACACAAATTTGTTTTACTTGTAGAATAGATTTAAATTATCAAGTATATTTGTTTTTTCAGTATTGGAGTTAACGTTAAACTTCTAATAGACCGACCTGATGGAACGTATTGTTTTCGAGAGAAGAGAGATAGAGTATATTATATATCTGAAAGGTTACTTCAGTTAGCACAGACTGTAAAGCCCGATCATTTAATATCAGCAGGCACGTGTTTTGGAAAATTCACAAAAACAAATAAATTTAGGCTTCACATAACTGCATTAACATATATAGCTCCATATGCACAATATAAAATTTGGGTCAAACCATCTGCCGAGCAGCAGTTTTTATATGGACATCACATTATAAAAAGTGGTAAGATATTATCATTACATTTAATTACTCTTACACCGACCCATATTTAATCACTCTGTTGATGACTATGAATATTTAATATATTTTTATATCTAACAGAATAAACTCATTGCCATATCAAAAACAGTACCTTCTACAGGTTTTTTTTTCATGTTATAAGATAGCAAACTAGCAGATGGGTCTCCTGATGGAAAGAGTCAACCATCGCCTATAGACACCAAAGGTGTTAATGGTTCGTTGCTATCTTGTGGCGAGGTTTAATGCCACATGCATAAGTTAACCAGCTACCTTACCCTCCAAACCGGAACACGACAGCAACAAGCACTGATGCTATTGCGACAGGAATAGGCAAGGCGGTGGTACCAAACCCGGGCAAGACAATGCAGAACTCTACTACCTAGTAGCCAAGATAGTAATGACTCACATAGCCAATCGGTCACCTTTCACGACTTGCTTGGCAGAACGGTAGTTGGTCTATTCTCTATTCAAAGGAGCCCGGAACTGACACAAATCCCATAAAACCAGCAACTAAATTACACTGAATGGAAGGTCATAAATACTGTGTTGAACAGGAAACTTAATTATTCTAACTACAAATTATATTTTATCATTTTCCAATGAACTACATAATGTTAATTGAAATATTTTTTTTAACTAAGTACCAGAAAAAAACATTTTTCTAGAAACAAAAAAAATAATGCTTCAGACAATATTCAAAAACAGTACATTGAACTCATATACAATCACGTGATGGTGCTAAATGGATTGATAAATCAATACATGAACACAGATAACAAAATATTATGCATTTATAATGTAGGTAGGTAGGTATGTAATATGTATTAGTAAGCGCAAGTCACCAAATTCCTTCATACTAAAATAATGTGTGAGTTTAGTAAGTGGAGGTGTAATCCATTGAAGACTGGAACTCAGGTGGCACATGTGGTTTGAACTTTTTGAAACACCAAATAACGATGTGAGTCAATCACATCGTTATTTGGGGCCTCACTCGAGTGCTTCTCAGGAATGTGGAGGTTACTACTTTACTTTGATGAGCAAAGAGCCTTAAATCATCCTTATATTTATTTTATTAGTAGGTTTTACTCTTGTGACTTCAGGTTTTTGGCCCATTTATGTTTCTCATATTTATGATCAGTTAACATACCAAATTGTGATTCTAAGCATTCAGTGTATGATACTAAACTGTGATTTCTAAAAAAATATATGCTATATGCATCAGCCATATTATTGTCAATTAAAAACTGCTGTGTAAAGACATACTTTTCACACATAGCATATATTCATTTGACAAAGATGATATACGTTAATGACTTATCACATAGGAGATGAGCAGGGAATTGTGTTGTTAGTGACATTTCACTTCTATTCAAAGTGAAAATTAACTTGTATTTTGTAAGTATCTCTCCACAAAAACATATTTTTTTTATATCATAAGATAGTAAACAAGCAGATGGGTCTCCTGATAGAAAGAGTCAACCATTGCCTATAGACACCAAAGGTGTTAATGGTGCATTGCTATCTTGTGGCAAGGTCTATTACCACATGCAGAAGTTTACTGGCTACCTTACCCTCCAAACCCGAACACGTCAGTGACTAGCACTGATGCTATTGCAGCAGGAATAGGTAAGGCAGTAGTACCAGACCCGGGCGAGCCAATGCAGAACTCTACCACCTAGTAGCCACAATGGAAATGACTTTATTGCCTTTTAAGACCTGCCTGGCAGAACGGCAGTTGGCCTATTCTTCTAGAACAACAAGGAAAAACTCTTTTATTGGGTATTATAAGCTCTTTTATCATAAGTTTCCCAAAATGATGAGATTTGATAGTACGTAATTCAAAAACGAGTTAAACAAAACTGTGTAAAGGTTATAAAATTTCAGATTACTTGAAGGTCTGGAATTGATTGTGCCTCACGCCAACCCCTAATAACTAATAATTATTGTAATTGATTAAAAATTGTACACTATATTAAGTCAAAAAAAATATTTATTGTTCTATTAGCATTTCCATAGTGTGTGTGTTTCCATAGTGGAACTTCGTTTGGTATAGACACATGAGTTGCTGAGCGGAGAGTCAGACAATTCAGACACACATTTACATGCTTTGAAGAGCCATGCCCTATTCACACACAACCACAACACTTAACTTTAAGCAAATGTTAATAATATGTGGCTTAATTTTTTTAGGTCTCGGTAGAATAACAGAGAACACACCAAAATATCATGGAGTTGTAATAAACACAATGTCAGATATCCCCATAGGATTTGGTGTAGCGGCTCGATCTACTACAGAATGTAGACATGCTGATCCATTAGCCACAATAGCTTTTCATGAAGCTGATATCGGGGAATATATACGATCAGAAGATACTTTAGTTTAAATAAATTATAAGAAAAACTTACCTAGTTTCTTCACCTTTCCCATAGGTTAAATTATATCAGCCGATGAAAAAATGGAGGTTATCAGTTTAACATGTATGTTGTAATATTGTTTGAATAATATTTGAGTTTGATGATCTATTAAGGTGTTCAAGCATGTTTGTATTGTCCTTGTTTGTATTGAAATTCTCGGGAACTAAAATACACATCGATATAATTCTTTTTGATTGAAATCAGGCATGTACCAACTTAGGGAGCAAAGTTTTATCAAAATCGGTTTAGTAGTTTGTGAGATATGAGTGTAATTTATATTTGAAGTTGGTTTAATTTTTTAAATTTCTATTATTTTAGGCTTCATATATTTTTTTTCATCACAGATTTATATTCTATGATGTGAAAATCATCATAGATAGATTTTTACATCATAGAATGTCAAACATAGATGACTTTCCTTTTTTATATTATAAGATAGCAAACAATCATATGGCTCTCTTTTATGGAAAAAGTCAACCTTCACCTATAAACACCAAAGATGTTAATAGTGCGTTGCTATGGGGCCGTTCATAAAATACGTCACACTAAAATCAGCTTTTTTTGACCCCCTCCCCCCCATTGTCACGCTGTGTCACACTTTTTGTGACCCCCCCCTAGAAATATTTCATCACAGAAACTAAGACCCCTCCCTGCTGAGTATGATAAATTCTAAATGATAGTGACACAAATTTTGAAAATGAAAAATATTTATTTAGTTATTATAATAACATTACGCGCAGGGTACGTGGAAACGTTACTGTCTCAAGTATTGGAAAAATAAAGAAACCCGATGTGACGGATCGCAACGCGCCACAGAGCTAGCGCTCATGTCAAAAAATAATAAACGGCGAACGTCACGTTGCCGTATACCCCCCGTCCCCCCTTGTCACATCTTGTCACACTCAGCCAGACCCCCCCTCCCCTTGTATGCGAACGTATTTTATGAACGGCCCCTATCCATGTGTGAGGTGTTATTGTGATTTGCATAAGTTTACAGGTTACCAGTTAAGGTTTTACTCATCGCCCAGGCATTGAAGATGTTAATGGTGTGTATTATCACTGAGGGGGAGGGGGGATGCTAATGCCACACATCAAGTTACCAGTTACCTTACACTCAAAACCTATGCACCTACACTATTACAACAGGAATACGTAAGGAGTGCAGTCCCCGTGTTGTTGATTGGCTACGTGAAACACTACCATCGTGGCTACTAGGCGGTAGAGTTCTGCATTGTCTTGCCCGGGTCTGGTACCACCGCCGTACATATTCCTGCCGCAATAGCGTCGGTGCTTGTCACTGTCCGTGTTCCGGTTTGGAGGGAAGGTAGCCTGTAAACTTATGCATGTGGTATTAGACCTCGCCACAAGAAAACAACGCACCATTAATATATTTGGTGTCTATAGGCGATGGTTGATAAAAAAAACGGGTCTGGGGACCTTCGGTTCGGGGAGGCCGGACCAACATGTTAAAGGGAAATGAACTTTAAAGTTTATTACAACTTTTACAGTATGTAAACATACTATAACTTTTTATTAATGTTATGTAAAAAATTAATCTTCTGGCATGCAGCTTCGTCCGAGAGTATATTAAATTGTCATACAATCTTTCAGCTCTTTAGGAGTTGATTAAAAAAATAGCCTATGTTTGGCTCCGGGGTTTCAACTATTTCATTGTCAATTTCATCAAAATCAGTTCAGTGGTTTAGCCATCAAATGTAATAGATAGTCATTCTATTATTATATAAATACACTTGTACTACTTAAAAACTAACATTTATTTATTTTAAACTGAAACTGATGATGCTATAATAAGCGAAACTGTTTGGCTTTAAAATAAATAAATGTTAGTTGTGAAATAATAATAATAAACATTTATTTCAAGTAACCAGACTCATATTTGTTAGTATACACATGAACTTAATTATTATGTTAGTACTTATCACTAATAGTTTGTGATGTGAATCATTGCTGCGCCATCCCATTGGAAATCGCACAGCAATGACCCACATACCTGCAGTCTAATCTGCTTACGATTAAATTCAGGATGCTGTTGGTGGCCCCTTGCAATCTGTGCACCAGGGACCCACATCTTTTGCGCATCGTAGTATGAAAACAATCGACACGCGCTGTTGTGAACATCTCTGATGCACTACGGAAACGAGGTAGTCCCATCGGCACCCTGAACGCATTATTGTATTGGACTCGGAGGGTGCTATAGGATTTTTGAGAGTACTTGGTCCACAGGTTGCAAGTGTAAAAACTAGTGCAATAAGCTCTGAACAACGTTGTTTTTCTTATTCACTTGAACAACGTGCAAACCTGCGAGCCAGCATATTTGCTCTCACTGACAGCGCCCTCCGTTACCTCTCGATATCGGCGTCGTCTTTGAGGTCAGGGGTTAAAATGTGACCAAGATATTTAAATTGATAGAAATCAGAAATCAGAAGTACTTTATTCAATAAAACTTTTTACAAGTTATTTTGACGCGTCAACATTTTTTTAAACTACTACCGGATCGGAAACGCGGCCACACACTGAGAAGATCCGGCGGAAGAAACTCAGTGGGCTTGTCTTTTATATACATACACTCCTTCAAGTTAGTACCATTGAGAAAAATGGGTGGTACTTGTCTTGATGACTTTCCTCCACCCTCAAAGACCATCAATACACTATTTTTCTAATTGTAGGTCAGACCGTGCCTCCCTACGTATGCGTCACATATCGCCATCATTTTTCTGAGGCCGCAAATCGACGCACTCAGCAGCACCATATCGTCGGCATAACTTATTAACACATATTCCGTCCGTCCGAAATAGTACAAGTGTTTAAAAAAATCAATATGATGCCGTTTGACCAAGTGCTGACTATGGTGCATTATTGCTTCACCCTTCATAGAGTAAAGTGGTATTCGAATCTCCTGAAGATGCTTCGGTTGCAAAGTGAAACGTGCGTTGAGTACATAATTTGTGTGTTACTGCCTTTGCTTCTGACGTGGAAGAAAGTGTGATGGAAGTGGGTGGACTATTGTGCCACTGTGGTCTTCTCTAATTTTCAGGCCTTGGATAATTGGATTGGGGAATGGAATTGGAATGGGGAATTTGTTTATCTCTCTAGTAATTATCTACTGTTGTAGATAAGAATATAAAAAGATAAAAATATATATAAACCTGGATACGCCCATGGTCGCGGCAGCACTATGGTAATAAGTAAGGACTAAGGTGTTGACATTCACATGCGTAGGATAACTAGGTACTTGAAGCGACAGAATAATCTATATTACCTATATTAATATATTAATTAATTAATTAATAATACAAATGCGAAAGTTTGGATGTTTGGATGAATGTTTGTTACTTAATCACGCAAAAACTACTGAATGGATTTGAATGAAATTTGGCACATAGGTAAATGATAACCTGGAATAGTACATAGGCTACTTTTTATCCCGGAAAAATTAGGTGATCCCGCGGGATTTGCCAAAAACTTTTATAATGCAGCGGGCGGCACGTGGCAGCTAGTAATATTATAAATGCGAAAATTTGGATGTTTAGATGGATGTTTGTTACTCAATCACGCCAAAACTACTAAGATTTGAATAAAATTTGGCACAATTGCAGATAATGAACTGGTATAGCACATAGGCTACTTTTTATCCTGGAAAAATTGAGTATCCCGCGGGATTCGCCAAAATCTGTTAAGGCAGTAGACAGTTGTTTATAAGGTAGCGGACTGCATACTATACGTGAAGCTGTCGCTGTTGGTCCAAGCCTAGTCTAAAATTATTGTTTTAATGTTAGCAACTTAAAAAAACTAATTCAAAAAATCGCAACTGTATTATCGGCCGTGTGCGACATAACTTACTACATTATAGTGCCATCTATTGTTAAGGTAAGTAACGATTGATGTAAAGTGGGATTTAAATTAGTTTTCAGTGTGCTGCACAGATGGAGCCTGTCTAATGCCGCGATTTGTTTAGGGTAATAGTGTGGTAATAGGGCCACAAACACGTTTCAGTCATTTTGTCGCGCGCCCCCCTTGTGGAAAAATTTCTCGGATAAAAGTAGGTAAATAACTTACAAAGTGAAAGTAACAGTTTATGAATGTTTATTTTTATTTAAAAAGTCGAAAAAAGTCTTACAAAGTCGGAAAAACTCGGAGTAATTCCAAAATTTCGGACTCTTCCAGAAGAGTTATTCAGTGTTAATAAATCTTGCAACGTTTATGGGTACTAAAAGAAATATATTAAAAGTTATTAATACTACGAAAGTGTAATAAAGGGGAAAAAATATAACTAATACTTACCCGGTTTTCCGTTTAAGAATTTGAAACTTTCTTCTTTGTTTAAAAAAAGGTTACCGTTACTGTCGATCAATATTATAAACTTTGTTTCTTCAATTTTTGATAATTATTATTAAAATCTATTATATCACAACGTTATTTGCCAATTTTTATTTTATTGTACTTTTATTACATAAATATATTTATAAATTAAGTAAAAATTAAAACAGATGATCTAATTAGCTTTTGACAGGTTGAGTCAGTGTTGCCAGAGAAAAAGTCAATCTTTCGTCCTTAAAGCCTCCTCTACACTACTCCTATGTCCGGGGTAAACTCAAAAAGTACTACATGGATTTATTTCAAATTTTGCATGACTATTACTAACAGGTCGGGTCAACATATAGGCTACATATTATCAAGCTGTCACCTACGGGGGAGGTGCTGTGCGGAGTAAACGAAGTCCGCGCGGACGAAGTCTTGGGCAACAGCCAGTATAATTATGGCGAGCGAAGCGAGCCCTACACTAGGCGACGTTCTATGCACTTTTGTGGTTCATTTTCCTGAAAAAGTATCCCACTTTAAGGTTTGGGCTTTGACGTGGTGGTTTAAATTCATGTCTAGATATATTATCTACCATTAAAATGCTATTTCATAAACATTAAAAAACAAACTACACTTACTGATCTAACCCCAAAGTAAGCAAATATTTGCTTGTGTTATGGGTGTTAGTCAACGATACTAATACATAGAAATACATAATATATAAATACCAGAATATATATAATAAACACCTAAACCCAGAAATACAAACATTTACGCTCATCACACAAATGCTTGTCCCCGTCGGGGATCGAACCCGAGCCCCGTTGATTGCGTAGTCAGGGTCGCTAACCACTCGACCAACGGGAGGGTCAAATAACGAGTAAAAATGCTACAAAGCTACACTAGGCGACGATCTGTGCCCTTTAGTGGTACATTTTACTAAAAAAATATCGCACTTTTAGGTTTAAGCTTTGGCGTGGTAGTTTTATTTTGTTTAATTCATTTTCATTCACTCCAGTTTAATACAATATTAATCTATTAAAACACTTGTACTTTTTAACTTCCCACTACGTATGTAGATAGGAAGGTTACTGATTTTGCTCCGATTTTCAAAAATGGAGTTTTCACCATATGTCCGCGTTTTGTGGGCTTAGGAACCATTTTCGACTATTTTCGCGATGACGTCAGTATGTCTGTATGTATGTGTGTGTGTGAGTGTGTGTGTGTGAGTGTGTGTGTGTGTGTCAACAACTCATAAGTTTTGAACGCCTGGACCGATTGAAACGCGGTTGGTGGCATTCGATTGGATTCCGCTCAACTTATACTTCCTGAAATTTTGTACCAAATGGGCCTAAGAGATTTTGAGAAATTTTGAAAATACCCTAAACAAATTGTGACGAAACAATTTTTTTTTTAATAACTTCCAGATTAATGTACCGATTGAGTACAAAAACTATTCCTCAAAAAAATACATCTAATGCATAAATTGCCTCAAAATCAGTTTATTCGTTTGGAAGTAATCGTTGACGAAAATTTTGAAAAAAGTGTTTTTTCGACATAACTTCGAAATATTTTAACCAATTATTTTTTGGTATTCTACGATATTTTAATACTATAAAAATTACGTCGAATGCCCTTTTAAAAATCAAAACCGAACCTTATTTTCAAAGGTTACAACTTTTCAAATATTAAAATTACGTTTTCTTTAGCAAAGTTACTTAATATTTTGGAAATAACTTTCAGGCTAATATACCGATTGACTTCAAAATCTTATCATAGTTTCTCCTTTAAAAACTGCGCCAAGTACCGTTAATTGGATAAAAATCGGTAAATTTGTTTGGGATCTATCATAGACGAAAATGTTTTTTTGACATTGCTTCGAAATTTTTGAACCTACCGATTTTTTAGCTAAAGCAATATTTAAATTAAGTTGAATGCCATTTGAAAGATCAAATCGATCATCGTTTCCAAAATATACAGCTTTTCAAAAATCAATACGTGCCAAGAAAACTTATCAAGGACGTACTACGTGCGTCTTCCCGGTTGAAATTTGGATGTTTTTTGATTTCAATGGCTTCTTTCACTAGCCGTGGAAGGTAATATGGCGTTCTGTCGAAAATACGCGTGGCCTATGAAATTCCATCCAGTGATTACGGCCCGACTACAGCTGTAGATGTTTAGCAATCGCCGACTTATTAACGTCGTTATTCTTGACTGCTTTGATATGCTACTAGGCCTCTGACACATGCTCTTAGTACCTCTATACACTACTCGGCCGACTTCAGTACTAGAGGTGCGCAGAATGTGTCACTGAATTGAAAAGATATGAACATATCTTTTGATCACTGCGAAGTATATCACTCTTTTAGTTCAGTAGTTCATCTAGTCCAATGGCTTGAGTCGCTATCATTTGTCAGTACATTGATTTTCCTTCGTTTGTTAATCGAACTAAGTCGTGTGTAATGAATCTTATGATTTCTGCGAACGAGATAAACGTTGAAGCGATAGTAAAACAATTTTAAAATAAAGTATATTTTTTTTATTTGTACTATGTTTTCGTTTTTTTATTCGTACTTTTACTAATGAAAGATTAAATTTCTTACTAAAATAGTGTTTACAATTGCCGAATACAGCAAAATGTTTTTTATGGCCTTAACTTTTAGCTGATTTTTCTAAACTTTTATTTTTCACTGTAATTTTTGATTTTAGATAAATTCAAACATACATTATGATATTGTATGCATTGCGTTTATACTAATTGAAGATCAAAACTACCTTCATGCGCAATAAGCAATGAACGCTTATAATTAAAGAATTCATTTTATATCTCTTCGCAAGTATGTATGTACATTGCAAAAGAAAGTACGAGTGATATAGTTAAGTGTTAACCGGTATCAAGTTCAGTCGGGCCGAGATTGTGTCTGCAACGTCACTCCCATCGGCGCGTGATCGGCAATCTTCGACTCTCGTAATCGTTTCGTTCGCGGTGAACTACGCGAACTAGAGATATAGATAAATTGAAACTGAACTAGTGAAGGATGAACTAAACGCAACTGAAGTAGTCCAATTGAAGGATTCATTCGCGAACTACACAAGACTATTCAGTACGCGTCAAGACGCCGTTGTGAACGCACGTGTGTTTAATAGATTTTTTCGTTGATGTGCGTGTGAGACTCTATTATGAGCGGCATACAGTGGTCACAGGAGCAAACTATGTTGTTCCTTGAAACACTTCAAGCAGAGCCTTTTATTTGGGACCCCAGTGGGAAAGGTCATAAGGACAAGAAAAAAGTAAATGATGCTTGGGTGCGTATTCGGGACGTTTTGGAAATACCAGTTGAAGAATTGAAGAAAAAAAAGGATTCACTTTTTGCGACATACAGGGGCTACTACAGAAAAATGGAAGCTTCCTTAAAAAGTGGTGCCGGCGCAGATGATGTTTATCGTCCAGTTTGGTTCGCCTTTGATTTCATGAACAGCTTTTTGGGGTCCGTGTATAAATGTAAACAAACAATAACCACGGTAAGTTTTTTATTATCAATAACTTGTTTTATTATTACTAAAGTACAGATTACAGTAAGGTCGATTCGCCAGTTTGCGTCCATTTAGTGCAGTTGCTTGCTTTAAGGAGAACATAATAATGTCTCTGCATTAGTTTTAATATAAAAAGTATGTAGTTAATGTGGTAACGAACAGGCGAAATGACCCTACATTCGTTGTGTTTATTTATAAACATTGAAAATAATTTGTAAAGTAATCCCTTATCTGAACGGCAGATAATGGTGATCTGCGTGGTACTTGTGTAATATCTCTCAAAGCACAGTTATTATCAAAGTCTGCCCGCCAAGACCCGGGTTGAATTAAAACTCCATTATCATCATACATATCTACAGTACCAGGAGGCATATATATAAGGGATGATTTATTACTTTTTCTGAGAAAGTTATGCAATAAGAGACATGTCATTGTAATAATTGGGATATTATGAATATCCAAATCAATTGGCTTTCTGAATATTCTAAACCTGGATGCTAAAATACCAAACACATTCTCAACTACTACTCGAGATTTTGACAAGCGCATATTGAAAATCCTTTTCGGTGAATTGATATCATGGTTGCCAGGATATGGTTTCATTATATTATTATGTAAAGCAAATGCTCCATCTGTCAAAAAAACGTAGGGAATTTCGACATGATCCGTTCCGGATAATGGACTTGGCTTAGGAAGATTAAGCCCGTTAGATGCAATTTTTTGCCATAACGAAGAATTTTTAAGTACACCTCCATCACTGATCCTACCTTGACTACCAATGTCAGCATACATAATGTTATAGTTACTGTCGACTAAAGCTAAAAGTACTAAACTAAACGTCTTTTTATAATTAAAGTACTCAGAACCAGAGTTAACCGGACATTGTATAACAATATGCTTTCCATCCATTGCGCCAAGGGCATGTGGAAAATTCTCCTTGAATCCGTTTTCAACTTCCAACCACTGCTGCTCATTGCACGGCATCTGTAAATAAAAAGTATATTATATAAAAAATATTATCATCAAATAATATGTAAAAAGACACGGTCAATTTCATTAAAAGCTGACACTCAAATTGTATATAAATAATTAAAAAGCCGATTAATTGTAGCACTCATGTATTTTTCATAAAATACAGAGACATACACTCACACTCCTACATACACATACAGTACTCCTGCATATACGCGCACTCAAATGCATATAGTATACAGAACCCATATACACTCACAAATTTGGATTGGATTAAATAAAGATTTATTATTAAATAGGTCGTGATATATACATTTAAACCTTTGCTATTTTTATTTCAGGATCATGGAACTGATTCGATTCAGGAAGAATCAACCAACGCTTCAGAGGATGTACCAATTGCTTCTCCAACTCCAAAAGAACCAGAGCCCCCAAAAAATAGACACACCATCCGACGGCGTGACAACCCACCGGAATTGCAAGTTGCCAGTAGGCAGATGACAGAAGCCTTCAATAACTTAAATAAAGTGATAAATAATCCTTCAAAGGATAGCAGCGCAGTTGAGGACGAGTGCGACGTATTCGGCAAACTAATTGCCAAAAAACTGAAGAGGTTACCTGAACATGAAAGGGACGATATAATGTTCGATATACATGCTCTATTTCGGAAATCACGTTTTGAAAGATCTCCATCAGGTGAATCGTTTCGTACTTCTACACCTAAGTCTACGCCATATTATAGTCCGTTAACTACATCACTATCTTCTAGAAAGCGTCCTTTATCTGCGAATAATGCAGTTCATTATAATGTTACAACATTATCTCCTAGACCACACTCATCGTTTTCAGAGCCACCTGATACATATATAACATTATCTAATGAGTCCAGTGAATGTCAACCGACATACTTCCAACAACCAAGCGAAATCACTGCTCATCAACGCTCTTCAAAGATACGTGTTATAAGTGATGAAATTATTGCACCAGACACCCAAAGTCAATCAGTTTATCAACGCTATAAGCAGCCTCAATCAGATCAATCTAACGATGTTCAATATATTTTGCATATACCAGAGACCCAAACTCAATCTGATTGTCCAGAAGATAATACACATCAGAGTGATTTAATATATCAGGCATATAATGACTCGTAATGTATGAAATTATTCTTATTCTTATTCTCACTGATATTTTTGTAATTGTACATACCTAAACTTTTAATAAATATATGTCATAAATATTAAAATTTTACCTTTATTTCATCCTTGAGTTCCTCGTTCAAAGCTTCACAGACTTCGACTACAATTTTTGAAATCAACTGGCTTGAAATTTTAAATAAATAGTGCATAGATCTATAGCTGTCACCACTTGCCAAAAACCTCAAGGTGATTGATAATCGAATCTTAGCAGGTATAGCTTCTCTTAAATGAGTGTCTCGTTTAGCGATTAAGGGTTCGACTTTAGAAAGTAATAAATTAAAATCGTCCAATGACATTCGGTGGAAATTTTCAAATTCTCCTGATGGTTCTTGTATGAGTTCAAGAAATTGTTGTTCCATAGTACGTCTGTAAAAAAAAATACAGTTAATTAACTTGCCATGTAATGTACTTTAACTTATTAGAAATCCTAATTATTTAAATAAATATTACCTACCTAGTTCTGTTCCGATGCATTGCGATCATCCACCATCTTCTTTTTCTTCTTTTCTTTTTAGTCTTCTTCGTGAGATAAGTATGCACGTAGTTATAATACGCTAGAGAGCACATTGCTACGGCAGCTGCTACTTGAGCGTCCATTATAATAAACGTCCGCAGGGTACCGGTAACGCTACACGAATGCGCTCCTCGCGAAGTTGAACGAGTGTGTAGTGTAGCACCGCGGACTTCAGTCAACTTCGGCCGAGTACTTCGCCGAGGAACTTCGCGAGTAGTGTAGAGGAGGCTTTAAGGACGAAAGATTGACTTTTTCTCTGGCAACACTGACTCAACCTGTCAAAAGCTAATTAGATCATCTGTTTTAATTTTTACTTAATTTATAAATATATTTATGTAATAAAAGTACAATAAAATAAAAATTGGCAAATAACGTTGTGATATAATAGATTTTAATAATAATTATCAAAAATTGAAGAAACAAAGTTTATAATATTGATCGACAGTAACGGTAACCTTTTTTTAAACAAAGAAGAAAGTTTCAAATTCTTAAACGGAAAACCGGGTAAGTATTAGTTATATTTTTTTCCCCTTTATTACACTTTCGTAGTATTAATAACTTTTAATATATTTCTTTTAGTACCCATAAACGTTGCAAGATTTATTAACACTGAATAACTTCAAATAACACTTCTGGAAGAGTCCGAAATTTTGGAATTACTCCGAGTTTTTCCGACTTTTTAAGACTTTTTTCGACTTTTTAAATAAAAATAAACATTCATAAACTGTTACTTTCACTTTGTAAGTTATTTACCTACTTTTATCCGAGAAATTTTTTCCACAAGGGCCCAAATAAAAATATTTAGGTGTTAATAAAAACTAAATCCAAATGTACAATAAGTATGTTATACTAGCTCAATCCAGCTCGGGGACGGCTTTAGCTATCCAGAAGGTCCGAGTGAGTCACGCTTTGAGGCCCTGTAAAAAAAGATTGAATTGGGTGTCACATTTAAATAAAATAATAAACATACGTTTTGATGTCATATTTCTATTACAATTAATATTACTTAAATAAAAGAGAAATTGTTAACTAACGAATAAAACTTTGATTGTTAGTTTTGTAAGTAGGTAAACCTCGTTAGAATCGTTGTGATTTTAAAGATGATTAAACCGCGAAATAAAGAATGTTTTCTTTATTTTGTGGATTAAACGAACACATTCCATTAGCTCAGTCACTACGTTTAAAAAAGCTTTAGAAATGCATGTGAACAATTATGGGAGCCAAGAAAGCCAAAATTTTGGATATTACGTGGGGAGGATAAAGAAAAGTTTAACGTCAAATTGTCGACCAAGGTTTCCTATCTGCATTACATACCTATTATCTACTCTGTGAAATAAGGGTTAAATTCTATTCGAAAGCATATATCTATATACATAATAATAATAATAATAAATATTTAGACTTAGCTCATGAGATTACCGACATGTGGAGTGTGGACTCCGCAACGATTGTTCCGATAGTCGTTTCCATAAACGGTCTTGTAGCGAAGAGTCTTGAGCAGCATCTTAGAAGTCTTTCGCTACAATTCTGGATCAAGGGCCGGATACAAAAGGCAGCAGTATTGGGAACGGTACGTATTGTGAGGAGGTTCCTCTCTCTGTCACCTTGACCACCGGTGGCTTAACTATAAAGTTCCCGCTGGCGGATAAACTATTTTGTTAAATTTATTTTTATAATATTGTATTTTTTTAATAATGTTATAATTATAAATGTAATCAAATAAGAATTTAATGTAAATAAAGAGATAATATAATAATAATAATAATAATAAATATTCAGGGGACAAATTACACTTACTGATCTAACCCCAAAGTAAGCAAATTATTTGCTTGTTATGGGTGTTAGTCAACGATACTAATACATAGAAATACATATATAAATACCAGAATATATTTAATAAACACCCAAACCCGGAAATACAAACATTTATGCTCATCACACAAATGCTTGTCCCCGTCGGGGATCGAACCCGAGCCCCATTGATTGCGTAGTCAGGATCGCTAACCACTCGACCAACGGGGCGGTCATACATATAATAAAATACATACATATAATATACATATAATAAAATCGTAGGAAAGTCATGTATGTCCGGGGTGAACTCAAAAAGTACTGCATGGATTTACTTCAAATTTTGCATGAATATTACTAACAGGTCGGGTCAACATATAGGCTACATATTATCACGCTAGCACCTACGGGGGAGGAACTGTGCGGAGTAAACGAAGTCCGCGTGGACTAAGTCGCGGGCAACAGCTAGTTAACAATATAATACTATTCGAAAATATATTTGGAACTATGACTAAGCCTCCGCCGTCCGTCTGTCTGTCACCAGGCTGTTTCTCATAAACCGTGATAGCTAGAAAGCTGAAATTTTTGCAAATTATGTATTTACGTTGCCGTTATAACATCAAATACAAAAAATGAAAATATTATGAAGGTCCCTATACAACAAACGTTTTTTTCTTGTATTTTCTTGCTACGATAGTACGGAACCCTTCGTGCGCGAGTCCGAATCGCACTTGGCCGGCTGGTATTTTAATTTTTGTAATACTGAATAGCCCTTTTTTATATCATAAGATAGCAAACAAGCAGATGGGTCCCCTGATTGAGAGTCAACCATCGCCTATAGACACCAAAGATGTTAATGGTGCATTGTTATCATGTGGCGAGGTCTAATGCCACATGCATAAGTTTACCGGCTACCTTACCCTCCAAAACGGAACACGTCAGTGACTAGCACTGACGCTGTTGCGTTGCAGCAGGAATAGCGAATAGGTAAGTCGGTGGTACCAGACCCGGGCGAGACAATTCAGATCTCTATCATCTAGTAGCCACGAATCACAATGTTAGTGACTCGCATAGCCAATTAGCAATTAAGCAGCTATTTAACTATATTTTTATTGGTTACATATTGTTGCGAATAGTCTAGAAAAGTGAAGAGTTAGAACGCTGGAAAAATCTAGAAATACAGCGTCGGTATCACGTTGGTAAAATGTGGCGATGGAGATTGGAGATCACCATCGCCACATTTTACCGACGTGATACCAAGCGGTTCCACTCAACATTCTTCATTCGAACCGCAAAGGACTGGAACATGCTTCCTGAGTCTGTGTTCCCCGTCGAGTAAAATCTGGGGATCTTCAAGAGAAGAGTGAACAGGTACCTTCTAGGGAAGCGCGTTCCATCTTAGGCCTCATCTTAGCTTACCATCAGGCGAGATCAAGGTCAAGCGCTTACCTATCGATAATAAAAAAAAACCATCCATCTTGCCCATCGACGTACCGTGATGAATCGCAAAGTCTACAGAGTGCTAAGTGTGAGTTTTTCTTTTCCCATTCGATCGTGAGCGCTTTTGGAGTTTACTAGGAATTTGTATGTGATTTGTACAGCGCCACCTAGTGGTAAACGTGAGAAACCTGTTTACCACTAGTTGCCGCTGTACAAATCACATACAAATTCCTAGTAAACTCGAAACGCGCTCACGATCGAATGCGAAAAGAAAAACTCACACTTAGCACTCTGAGTTCGATTCACTCCGTATACACAACACGGGAATCGGTTTGATGATAGTCTGGTCTATTTGATGATCTCTGTAATTTTATTTCCCGTTAGAAACCTTGCTATCATTGTCAAGCATTATCACGTTGTGTAACGCGACATTTTCATTATAACTAGATCCACTTCGAGCGCTTTTCCATGAATAATTGAGTGTGCATAATTATGTTCGTCTGCAGTTTTCACTAATACTTGCGAAAATTGCTAGTTTTGAAGAAGGTAACAATGTAAATGAATTTTTCATTTTTTAGATAGAATGAAAATTTATTTTGTGATTTTTAACATATTGTTACGAGATTTTAGTTCGTATTATGCAATAAAATATCACGTATATTAAAACCGTGTATTTACCACACAAACGTATGGTACACCACAATACAATTCGTAAACACGCACTGTGTTTTTTTTTCATTATCGATAGGGAAGCGCTTGACCACGATTTCGCCTGATGGTAAGCTAAGATGTGGCCTAAGATGGAACGCGCTCTCCTAGAAGGTACCTGTTCACTCTTCTCTTGAAGATCCCTAAATTGTACTTGTCGGGGAACACAGATTCAGGAAGCATGTTCCAGTCCCTTGCGGTTCGAATGAAGAATGTCTCTCTCTCCAAAGTTTATCCGATAAAAAACCGATAGACTAGATAATCTGCGGCGATGAGCGAGGCTCTGGAGTTTTTTGCCTACCAGGTCATCGTCGTTTATGAGCCTTTTGGCACGCCTCTCTATCGCCTAAAGTGTCTCCAGCTGGTATTTGGCGGATCCATCCCAGAGGTGAGAGCAGTATTCCATGCACGAACGGACTTGTGCTTGATAAAGGTTGAGCAACTGTCCCGGGCTGAAATACTGTTTCACCTTCGCCAGAATACCAAGCTTTTTTGAGGCAACTTGGGCTTTAGCTTCGATGTACGAACCAAAGTTAAAAGTAGGCGTTAAGGTGATACCAAGGATATGGAGGCGGTCAGTTATCGGCACGGGCACACTCTGGAAAGATGGAGATAGGTGGAATGGACTGCGTTTGGCGGAGAATAGACACGCCTGGGTCTTAGTCGCATTAAACTTGACCAGATTGGCATTGCCCCAATCGGAGACTGCCTGTAAGGATAGGTTGAAACAATCGACCATCCCTCCCTGAGAGACCAGATCTGTGCCATAGTAGCTCGCGCGCATGATGCGTAACTCTCCACAACAGTGCTATCGTCTGTGTACTCATAGATACCGGGCTTTAGCAGGTTGTTAATGTGTAGCAGGAATAGAGTTGCGGAAAGAACTGATCCCTGAGGGACTCCGGCATTTATTGTCATTTGGTCAGACGAGCAACTGTCGACCACTACTCTAATCGACTGGCCACTCAGAAAATCTACGATCCAGGTATAGAGACCAGTAGGCAGACCATACAATGGAAGCTTGCCAATAAGGCTATCGTGCCAGACCCTGTCAAAGGCCTTCGAGATATCAAGGGAGACAACTAGTGTTTCACCATGATTCTCGATGGCCGCGCTCAAGATGTAGGTGGCATACGCTAGAAGATCCCCAGGGGATCGATTTCGGCGAAACCCGTATTGGCAGTCACTGAGTAAATCGTTCGCTTCTAGGTGTGCCATAAGCTTGCTGTTCAGGACACGCTCCATAGTCTTGCAGAGTATGGACGTGACTGAAATTAGCCTGTAGTTGGAGGGGTCGGCACGACTGCCTTTTTTGGGCTAAGGCTGCACGTTGGCAAGCTTCCATGATTTCGACACTTTTCCAGTCGTCATCGAAAGGCGAAAGAGGCGTGTCAACACAGGCGCGAGTTCAGGCGCACAGGTTTTAAGTACTATTGCTGGAATCCCATCAGGGCCACTGGCTTTGTTCACGTTTTGTCACGATTTTGATTAAATTACTGGTATTTGACGCAGTTTTTCAAGGAAAAAAGCTAATAAGATTTTTAAGTCAATTGGTGAATTAACTTGAACTTAATTTAAAAAAATTAAGTAAGTTTGCTAAAAACAAAGTAATTTTAATATTTGAAAAGCTATAAGTTTTGAGAATTAGATTCTATTTTGATTTTTGAAACGGCATTTGACGTAGTTTTTTAATACTAAAATATCATAGAATACCAAAAAATGATTGGTTGAAAAATTTCGAAACTATGTCGAAAAAACACTCTTCAGAAAATTCGTCAACGATTACTCCCAAACGGGTAAACCGATTTTGATGCAATTTATGTATTAGACGTAGTTTTTTTGAGGAATAGAGCTGATTAGTTTTTGTACTCAATCGATAGATAAATCCAGATTCCGCAGCGTTTTAAGAACTTCAGTGTGTAACACTAATAGCACTTACTATATTCACACTAGAACTAACCGACTAAACCGAACCACTAAACCGCTTTCCGTATGTAAACTAAATCGTTCTTTCACTTTACACTATTTATCATTTAATCTGGTGATTGCACGATATATAATATAAACAACATGGAATATTTCATTTTAAGTATTGCAAAAAAAAAGAAATAAAGTAATTTTAATGGGTTTTATGCTTTTTTGTTTTATATAACTTCCATGGTGTTTTATACATGGAATTAACACCATTGAAATCACCAAAAAGCGTATATTTTCAAATTTCTCGCCATTGGAAAGATATAAGTTGCTAGTTTGTTACTAATTATCTATAATTGGGAGTTAGGTGGAAAATTAAAAACAGGTTTACCTACTAAAAAAGAACAATTACATTTCAAAAATGTGACAGAAATTCCTAAAAATTGAGGACCATAAATTGCGAAGTTGAAGAACTTACTCTTGCAACGAAATGGAGGGAATCAGAGTCACGACCACCTGACCCATAACACAGAATACTGGAGACCAACAGAAGTCGATGTACGTACAAGTAATATTCGAGCAACGTACACATAGACACCTCTCACGGACGCCTCGACCTCGGACCGGTTCGAAACAAACTATCTCAAATCATTCTGAGATATCGCTTCTGCGAGAGGTGCTTATGTGTGCGTTGCTCGAGTACTACTTGTATGTAGATTGACTTCTGTTAGTTTTCAGTATTCTGTGCCCATAAGCTGCAACATAACAGCAACCAATCCCGATTCGTCTAGACCTCGCCAGTTCAGAGTACCTAATACCCGTAGTAAGAAGCGAAGCTAAAATTTTGCCAAGTGTGTGACATATTTACTTAAAAATAAAAGTTTTTACTGCAGTGGGATAGAAAATGTTTTTTTTTTTTAAATTTTGTGTATAAATCTGTTTAAAAGCATGAGTGATTAAAAAAAAATATCTGCGATTTATCAGAAGACGACGCACGTGTTACGCGTGAAAAAGTTCAAAACTAACCGGATTTAAGGTGTTGAGGGTAAATAATTCCTATATACATGGTTATTAAATAAATACAAATACAAATAATTTTATTTGGAACCAGAACAAGTATCTTCTATACATATAATAAAACAGTAACGAAACTAAATCTGTAAATTTGGATTTGTGTATGTGTATAGGTGTGTGTATGGGTGTGTGCGTGCATGTGAGTGTGCGTGTGTGTGTATGTATCAGTGTGATGTGTACGAAATATGCTGTACTAAGAGGTCTTCCGTTTCTCGATAAGACAAGGATTTAAGCCATTCAGAGCATTTTAATTTACATTTATATAGTGTAAGTGAATAAATATTTAACTGTTTATTTAGCCTATTGTAAAGAAATGAACTAATGTAATAATAATGACGACTTGCAATGCCTGTACGTCTTTTTTCAATATGCAAACTTTATCAGATCTTCTCTTAGTGTCACTAAGTTTGGGGTCATAAGAAAGACGAGAATGTTTCTTCAAAACGGTTTGCAATACGAGAAGCTGCCTAACTGTCAGAACCTGACATAGCGAATATAAATCTGTGGTGGGGAAACGAAGAGGTTTTATCGTGAGAACCTTTAGCACTGCTCTTTGCGCTTTTTCTAGGCGTAGTATGTTTGACTTTACAGAGCCACCCCAGGACATAATACAGTAAAAAATTATAGACTGAGCTAAAGCATAATATATTGTTTTTAGATATTGGAAGTCTACAATTTCTCGCAGGCTTTTAAAGACAGACAAGTTTTCGAATTCTCGACGTTGTTACTTGAATGTGATTTTTCCAAGCCATTGTACTGTCAATCATTACACCCAGATATTTAACACAAAGACAACGTTCTATTATTATGCAGTTGGTGCAGTTGGAGTTCGTATCCTTATCACAATGATGAGCGCGCAAAATAAAAGAAAAGGGTTGGGAAGCCACATTAGGGGCAAAGGCAACATAATTTGTCTTAGAGAAGTTAAAATTTAAGAGATTGGAGCTCAACCAATTTTTAATAATGCATAAGGCATTTTCTGCATGTTCTTTTACTGCCGACCACGTGTGACCTTCAATCAGAAGTACTGTATCATCAGAGTAAGTTATAGTTTTGCAATTTGGGATTGACAGATTACACAACTCATTAACGTAGATTAGAAATAGCGTAGGTCCCAAAATGCTGCCTTGAGGAACGCCAAATTTGAGGCATTTAGTGTTGCTATTGATGCCGTCAACTGAGCCTATCTGGGTTCTGTCTGTAAGGTAGCTGCGAAACAAATCATGAACAACGCCTCTAATTCCAATAGATTCAAGTTTATAGAGTAAAATGGGGATAGAGACAGTATCAAACGCTTTTGAGATATCCAGAAAAATACCAACAGTTTTCAATTTATTATCAAAGTTCTTCATGACCGTATCAGAAAGTTCCAAAACAGCGTCTTCTGTGGACCTACCACGTCTAAACCCAAATTGATTTTTAGAAAGAATATTATTTGTGTGTAAAAATGTAAGTAGCCGTTTGTTGATTATTTTTTCGAAAATTTTGACATTACATTCAAAATAGAAGTAGCTCTGTAGTTATTGATACTATCTTTATCACCACTTTTAAAAATAGGAAAAAACAAAGATCTCATATGAGACGATGCATGTATAGAATATATGAATAATGTTATAACAGATTTATGCAAACATTGTTTATATAGGAGATAAGAGTCTGTTACACTCAAAAATTGTACTCCTAAGAATGACCCTTTTGCTTCTTTGAGCTTAAAATACTTCAATTTAGCGAGAAGTTTCAGGGATATCGTGCAGGGTCAACCGATTTACAGATATTATTAATGAAATTGGGAAAAAACCGGATGTTAAGTGATCTCTGCCGCCCATTAATAGTTGCAATACCGGCAGTCTTGCAGGTGCACCTTTAAGGAATGAGTTAGCTCTTTTCTTGAAGGGTCCCAAGTTGTATCAGTTCGAAAACACATCAGGTGGCAATTGGTTTCAAGGAGCAGTCGTATATACTGAGAGCTGGAATATACAACATCTCCTTTACTTTAGTCCCCATAGCAATGAATACCGCTAATTTGCAGCGTATCATTGATATACAGAAGAAACAATGGAGGAGATAGCACGCAGCCTTGGGGGACACCAGTATTTTTTTTAATTTCATAAGATAGCAAAAAGAGATGGGTCTCCTGATAGAAAGAGTCAACCATCGCCTATAAACACCAAAGATGTTAATGGTGCGTTGCTATCTTGTGGCGAGGTCTAATGCCACATGCATAAGTATTAACAGAGTGTGAGCATGCACGGTCGACAACAACCTTAATGCTACGATCTGCCAAAAAGCTACTGATTCAGTTGCATAAATTCTCGGGAAGTCCATAAGATCGAAGCTTCGCAAGAAGCGCTTTGTGTCAAACTCTATCAAAGAACTTTGCTATGTTAAAACTCACAGCCAGCGCTTCCGCCTCGGTATCTACTGTCTTCGCCCATCTGTGAATAAGGAAAGCAAAAAATTCATCCATCGTACGACTGCGATGGAAAACTATTAGTGGTCATTTCTCAGCAGATGCTCTTTTAGGTAACTTAGGAGCTGGCAATTTGCTATGGATTCCATTATCTTGGAGAAGAAAGAGATGATAGCTACGGGCCGATAGTTGGACGGATCTAATTGGGTGTACTAAAGCTGTCTTGCAGGAATTTGATACAGGTTATGACGTCCGAATTATAAGATAGAATCTGCCAAATACATAACATTTAATAATTTAATTTCCCGCCTAGATACTTCCACAGGAAACATTACTAAGTCTAACTAAGTATTACTACGTAATCTAACGCGGACATCGCTTTAATTAAAATTTGCTCCACTTTACAGCGGACAGTTTATGAATAATGGAGAAGCCTAATTTTGTTTGTTTGCAGTTTACTTAAAGAAATTGCCAGTTTTGAAGAAGAAAGAAAATAACAAATCTCTCATTTTCTAATTAACGTAAAATCTACCATCAAATCGTTTTATTTACACTGGCAATTGCAAGAAAGAGAGAACATCCACTCTTGTTGTTGTTTTGCTCAGAACGTTTTCCCCTCTGTTAAGTAAGAAACAAATGTCAACTTTATTAATAACGAAATAAAGTACATTTTATTTTTCAAATATTGCTTCGTAATAATTCTAGTTATCGTATATAAGTTCCTTGCATTTGGCTTAGGTCATCTGACCTTATTTATTATACTAATGGGTAAATCTTTATTTTTATTTGATAAATATTCTAACTTTACTTTGCCACTTATGAAAAAGTTGCATATTACATGACTTTGAAAATGCTTAAAAAATAAAAAAATAAAGATTGTTTCTTGCGTTAGTGGTTAGAGCATCGACATAGTAATACCTCTTTCGCTGCGTTAGAGCAATTCCTTTGTTTTTTTCATATAATCCAGTCTGTGAATAAAATACATTAAATGCTGCTGCTTAAATATTTAACGTGCACTTTAACCATTAATGTGGAGTCATAAAAATATTATTTTTCGTTTCTACTGCAAAAAATGGAACAAAATGGCTATATATGTTTGAATTTATTTATTTGAAAATGAAAGAAAGAGTCAAATTTGATTGATATTCTGTTCGGATAATTGGCTTGTGTCTACAAAGAATGAATCGGACATATTGTAGTTTCTAATAATTAATTATGATATGGAGATAAAAAAACAAAATATTTATTATAAAATATAAGGATTACTAATATTCTTAAGATATAATTTCGGCAAAATTAGTCATTAAGTCGTGTGACAGCAAACGCAAGTGTTACGTCACACCGTGGTAAAAGTCATATTGTTTATGTGATTTTCTTAGAAACCACAGAGTATATAATGTTTAGACGCTATAACAGTACTGAGCGTTTTAGCGCTAAATTTAAATTTAAGCGAAGCAAAGTAAATGTACGATAATAAAAAAAAAGTTTTTTTGGTTAATCTGTGTATTAATAGGTGTATTATATATATATATATTATCTGTGTATTAATAGGTTTTTAAGACAATTGCACGAACGGTGGTGTATGAAATTTGGCGCAGTTAAAGTTTATATTACTGAGGACTACAGAAACTTATTTTTTTTTTAATAAATGCATTAGAAATATATTAAATTATTAATACTAAACATTACACACACTAAATTTATATGATATACATGATATTATACACACATGTATAATGTTTTCTTTACGGTTAAAGTTTTCTGTCAAACTTAAAAGGAATTTTATTGTTTAGTCTTGTAGTCAAATTTCGGCCACAGGTGTTCGTTAGTATATATAATAAGGTGTAGACATTGATATACAAAATTCTTTTACATCAATGGGTGTAGAATAAAACAGTATTTCAAATTTAGCCAACTAGCCTATTATGGAGGTTCTAACCGGAAAATAATTATTATGTGTTTGTATGTGATTCTTGGAAAAAAACTGAATATTACTCATAATTTTTTTCTTGATAGCCACATTTAGATAATGACAGTGTCCATACCGATATTATAAAATAGAAAGTCTAGAATAGTCTGTCTGTCAGACAGACGTCTGTCTCAGTGGGACTCGAGCCGTGTTTCACGCGAGTCATTCGAGTAGCTTTTAATCTACTCACACTCGAGTAAAATAAATGATAACTTGGATTATGAGTGACTCGAGTCAACCGAATGACTTGTTCCACTCGAGTGGCCTATACCGACTTGAGTGAGAAATTCAAGTTATGTCAGGTTTTGCCGATGTATCTTCCATTTGAAATTCAGTAGAAATCTGTGCAGGGCGACGACTAATATAGTAAAATATTTCATTTTATTATTGTTATAATCGCCTCTGTGGTCTAGTGGTCCAGCGTTGGCGTTGACCACATGAGGTCCCGGGTTCGATTCCCGGGTCGGGCACTAAAAAAAAAGTGTTTTTTTCAGTTTTTTGAGAAACACAAAGTTGCCCGGGATTGAAAAGTGCCCGGTTGGCGATAGGCTTGCCACCTATCACATTTGTGGGACCAAGTATCTTCGGCTAATCGTGGGTGCACTTGTTGTACCTCTGCCTACCCCTTCGGGGATATGGGCGTGAAGATAATACCTAGTTATTTTGTTAAAGTAATGCGAAAACCTAAAAATAATTTATGTGGAAAATAGGTACCTACTATAGTCTAAGTATTTTTGAATGTGTGTAATAATATAACAGCGATTATAAGCTTATAATAATTTAGTCGAGTGGCACTCGAGTGAATCAGTTTTTACTAGCGAGTGACTCGAGTGACAAAAAGTCACTCGTGTCCCATCACTAGTCTGTCATGCTTATACGGCTAAACCGATTTTGATGTAATTTGGCAAGAAGATAATTAAACAACTGGTGTCAAACGTATGCTATTCGAATTGAGTTTTTTTATCAAGGGGTTGAAATAGGGGATAAATGTATGTGTGTAATTATATTGATATATGCTTAAATGGTTCTATGTACTAACGTACTAGATAATGCATGCGCTACGCCACATGTGTCCACCAACGTGCAGTCCTATACTACACCTACGTCAGAGCTCGTTGAATAAAACGCGTACGCGCTATGAAATTCACGGCAGTACGATCTTTTTAATATATATTATACAATATACACTATTAGGCGATTCTCACACTGCCACGCATCATGCAGCGTGGCGTGTGAATGCGTCTTCGAACGTTGTATGTACGTATCTTCGTTTGTATAGAAAACACGCATAGTCCAACACACAGAAAATGCATCCACGCGTGTTCATGCAGATCACGCCCATACAAGCAGAGAAACATGCACCCACGCGCGTGGGTGCGGGGCGTGACGCAAGGTATGGCACACCGAGTTCCGCAGTGCCGCGCGTGATTTTGGAAAGAATGACGTGTGTGTTTTTTTAAATTGTTAAATTTTATTTTAAAATTGCAAAAAGTTGTTAAATTTTGAACAAATCACCCATTCAACGATCTTCTTTATAAATAAGGATGTACCCAGTATTTTCTAATGATACGGAGGCGCCGTGACCCACAAAACGCAGCTACGGGCGTGAGTGTGCAAAACGCCGCACGATGATGCAAATCTGCACTATCGCAAGTACGCGCGTAGATGCGTCGACACGCAACATGCAGCGTAGTGCGTGGCAGTGTGAGAATCGCCTTACGGCCTAGCCACAGCTACTCGCGACGCGAAACGTGGCGCGGCGGGTCGCGTGATATTTTGAGTATGACGTAGCTCCACTAATACACAGCTCGACTTCAGACTTGTAGTCACGATAATAGTGACATGTATAGCCTGTAGGTCGCCTTTTAGTTCGAATATTATGTAATTGAAATTATATCCATGCATTTTGTTTTTTGTGTCGGATAAAAATTAAATTTTAAATTTTTAAATTATTTTTTTATTACATGCTACTAACGGCTATTTTTTACAACATATTAATTCTGAACAGTCTCTGAAAATTTAGTCGGACCTTTAAAAGTAGCCCTATCTCCAGGGCCAGATTCAAACTCAATGCCTCTCCTGGGCACCGGAAAAAAGTCCGCCCTATTACTAGAATTTTACTTAAGGGGGGAAATATGTGTGAAAAAACGTTTTCATGCTGATTTTTTATTAATTTTTTAAGGTATGAAAACTAATGTCATATATTGAAACTATCAGGTTATTTCATACATATATTTATATTTTTCCATATTTTACGACAATATTCTTAAGAGTAGCGGAGATTTCAGCTGATACACATCGTAGGTTGTTGTGCACTATAGAAGCTATAATTTTTATCTGAAATAAATGGCACAGAAAAATTAATTTTCTTTATAGAATTACGCTGAATATGGACCTCCATCAAAAGCGACATTTTTATTTAAACAATTTTTCTGTGCTATTGATAAGTTTAAATACTCATAAATATATGTGTACCTTATTAATAATTTATACCTTAAAAAAATTAATCAAAATTAGCATAAGAACGGCCTTCTACACGTATTTCCCCCCTTAAACTTATAGTTTATGTATTTCATTTTTAAAAATTAAAATAACTAATTTATTGCAGAAACTTTTTTATATTATATATTCTAAAAACATAAATAAATATTTGTTTTTTTCTAACAATTATAAATTTGGCACTCAGGGTGACTCGTAATTATAATATATCATTTTTTTCAGAGGCAAACACGTCTGACTTTTTGAATTGCGAATTGGTCGATTGAATCTTCGCAATCTAAACGTTGAAGTATTCGAAAATTTGTCAATATTAGAGAAATCGGATAAAAATAATTATTGGAAATTAAAATTAACATCAAGTCCTGTCTTATCGACTGTAGAAAAAAATTATAAAAAAATTAAAATTAAGTTTCTTACCTAATCGACTATAGATGAAAATTATATAAATTAACAAAAATCATATTTTGCAAATTAAAAAATGAAATAATTTTATCAAATTAATGTATTGTCATCGGTCCTCGATAAATCTACAAAGTTTGAACGAAATCTGGCCGTTTAATGTGGGTCAAAATCGCGCCCAAAGAAGTCGGTTACAAACATACATACAAGTGAAGCTAATAAAAAGCGTGTAAAAAATATACGATTTTTCGTTTAATTTAAAATTAATTGGTGAAATCGATAAATTATAGCATTTTTTTTTAAATTGGTTGATTGTTAAAGTTGATGTTTTAAGAAATGCAAAAAATAATTCCGAAACTTTTTCAATTTTTCAAAAATAAATACTAATTAAATTTCTTTAATTCCAGAAAATAGAAAAATCGATTAGTATTTGAAATCTCCAAGGAAACAAATTGATTAAATCATTTTGATTATTAATTTTTTCTAAAAAAGTGCCAAAATTATAATTCATAAACAATGAATGAATTGAATTTCTTGAATTATCAATTAAACAAAAAATATAAATTAATAGAATTAATTCATTATATTGGAGAATATCGATAAGACTAAAAAAATTATGTTATCACTTTCAAAATTTTGCCGCCCTAAAACATTTGCCGCTGGGCACTTGCCCCGACTGCCCCTAGTGTAAATCCACCGCTGCCTATCTCTCTCGTGCAGTGCTGCCCAAGTTAATATTTTGCCTCTTTGAGGACAGTGTCTCTAATATGAAAGTCTAGTCTAGAAAATTCTGTAACGTAGATATTTTATAGCGTTTCATATGAACATGTTTTGTCTTTTCTTGACTCATGATGCATATTCATTTTATCTTCAATTCCATTATTTTTGCTGACTCCATTATGTCGTTTTCTTTTGATTAATATTTAACTTGAGTAATAAATTTAAACTCAAGTTCGTAACATTAGATCTAAGAAGACAAGATTTAATAATTTATTTCTCAAAAGAAATACATCAGAATTCACTTAGGTGTAATATTCACATGACTGTTCCTGTAAATTTAACACACGCGTTATTTAATGGCCCCGTATTTATGAAAATATGAGAAAATAACCGTACAGGGAATTGCAAAATAAAATAGCAATTACTTACGACTTTGTTCTCGTGATAAAAATTATAATTTACCTTTGTCAAGTCAGGTAAAAAGTAGCCTATGTCACTCCTGGATAATGTAGCTTTCTAAAGGTGAAAGATTTTTTAAATTCTATCAAGTGGTTTTTGAGTTAAATCGTAACAAAAAAACGAATCTTTCCTCTTTAAAATTAAAATCTATATTCTATGTTAATATTATAAATGCGAAACTTTGGATTTTGGATGGATGTTTGTTACTCAATCACGCCACAACTACTGGAAGAATTTGGATGAAATTTGGCACAATGGTAGAAAATGACCTGGAATAGCACATAAGTTACTAGCTACTTTTTATCCCGGAAAAATTACGTGATCACCAAAAACTAATATAAGGCAGGGGGCTGCATGCTTCCGCTAGTATACTCGTACCTACTATGCGTTCCAACTAAGAATAGGACGCCCTTGTTATCAACTTCATACCACAAGTGTGAAATTAGTAATGTCAGCAAAAAATATTTGTACAAAAAATATTGCTTTATTGAAGAACAAATAACGTTTTAATAATATTATTTTTATCCATAAAAAATATTAAAAATATTAGTCTAGCTGTTCATCTGTATTTATACATATAATAAAATCGTAGGAAAGTCAATGTATGTCCGGGGTAAACTCAAAAAGTACTGCATGGGTTTACTTCAAATTTTGCATGAATATTACTAACAGGTCGGGTCAAAATATAGGCTACATATTATCACGCTGTCACCTACGAGGGAGGAGGTGTGCGGAGTAAACGCAGTCCGCGCGAACGAAGTCGCGTGCAACAGCTAGTATTATATAAAAAAGTCGTGTTATGAATACCATTTATAAGTAAAAACCGCGGGGTCAATTTTGTTACGTTCTTTGTGGGTTTGGGTTGTATTTGTACAGAATAGGCTAAAAAATATTAAAATATAGTATTCATCTATAAAAAAATAGTAAAATATATCAGTCTAGCCGTTCATCTAAATATATGTATATATAAAAGTCGTGTTCGTTATATTTTACACCTTATTTTAATACATGGTAACATGATCTGATCATTGATATAAAAAACCCAAGATACACAATCAGTGTCTCAAAAACGTCCTCCAAAAATGAGCGCACAGTTTTAAATTGTGCACTCATTTCAAATAGAATCGCGTCGGTCGCGATACTGTCAGTTTTATTTCTTTTTGTACATTGCTTTGTAAAAACAACTATAAATCTTGCGCTTAAGGTTGGATATGCAAAAACATATGTTTTTGTCATATCTATGACTATTTAAATGAAATTAGGGACACTTTTGAGTGTCAGTTTTAATAATAAAAAAATATGCTAATTGGAATGAAAACAATTTTTTAAGTAAGTATTTCCTTGTTAAAAATTTTTTGCACACCTTACTCATCACTTATGAAGTTTTTGCAAAATGCAGAGCAATATGTCATTCTGACAGTCCTATTCTCAGTTGGAACGCATAGTATATATTTTGTTTTACATTCAGTTTATCACGTGTTGAATAAACTCAAAAACTACCGGACCGATTAGGGAAATTATTTTATCATTATAAAGATGTTAAATTATCCCCGAATAACATAGGCTGTATAATATTTTCAAAAAAATTAGAATTCCCTATCTAAAGCTCCGTTTTCTCTTTGATTAGTAGGAGCGCGAGTGTTTAATGCAGGTGCTTAGTATTAAGCAAAAAATATGGGAAAACAGCCGTTCATCAGTGCGAGTGATCAATATTCAGCGTAGTAAAAGTGATTACGCTGATTACTAATCAGACGCTGATTACTAATCACTTGCACTGATCAACGGCTGTCTTCGCGTATTTTTAACTTAATACTAAGCACCTGCATTAAACACTCGCACTCGCACTACACAAAGTGAAAACGGGGCTTAAATTGGAACAATGCAACTCAATGTATCAAAATTTTGCCGATAAGTAATTATTTGGCGTGCTCTGCGAAAAATCATTAAAGTTAAGTTTATTAAATAATTTAAGTGAATTCGTAAATAAGTCACGACAAAATGAATTCGGTGAAAATAATAAATTCGGCTGATATTCGGCCGAATTTATTATTTTCATCGAATGTTAGTCCGAAGTTCGAATTCGGTTCAAAGTACATTTGGTCCATCTCTATACATTACGTGTCACGTTATTTGTCCGCGATGTCACCTTTTACGACCTGCCTAGCAGAACGGCAGTTCGCTTATTCTTTAAAGAAGCCCGGGCCAACACGGGGTGAAATGTGTTTATAATATTTTTGTGACTTTCAGTATTACAAACACGCTAATATTGTTAAAGTGAATAGTTACAAACAGCGAAAATTCGCTTCTTTATAGCTTCCTAACACCATGCGGATTTACCCATTTGCCGCCAGAAGGCTATATAATTTTGCCGCCCCTACCGACCTCTACTAACAAGTTTCATGTTCTAGATTATTTTTGTCGATCCAACAATTTACTTAAGATTTTTCTTATATCATAGAAAAGAAAACAAGCAGGCGACTATTTTTATGGAAAAAAACAACAGTTGTCTATAGATGCCAAAATGTTGATTGTGGTTGCTCTCCGTGTGAATAGTAATAGCGTATGCATAAGCTTATGGAGGTTAGCAGTACCATTCGTAAGTTGATCTATAATTCTGGATTTTAGATGCTGTGCAAAATATTTGCACGGGTCAGGTAGTATTTATATATTTTTTAAGACAACTAAATATTTGCCGCCCCCCAAAATCTGCCGCCCTTAGGCTGCAGCCTACTCGGCCTACTGGTAAATCCGTCACTGACCGACATCTAATATTATCCGATATTTATTCATATTATATTATTTTTCTTTAAAGTTTGTTACGAAATGCCGGATTAAAAGGGATATGAAATTCTGTAGGATTATACAGCTCTTTTATCTACCTCATTTAATATTGTAATTTCATAATATATTCACGTCTTAGAGAATATGTATGAGATATTTATGAAAATATTTTATCGTTGCCTAGACTCATTTCTCAGGATTTTCTGGCGTTTTGTAACGACATTACTGTTAAATATTAACTCAACGTCGTCGAAGTAAAATAGAATAAAAGTTATTTTTGTTATATCTTTCATCCGATATTTACAAAGCAGCTAGAGTTCGTGATTTATTTTAGAGAATAATAAAGCATAAAGGGGTGCTCAGTCAGATAAAAAAGTATCTTAAAACCTGCCTCATGAATTTCCACCGTTTTGGTCCGGACTCAGTCAGGCCAGGCAAGTCCAATTGGCTATTTGGTAGGAGGCGATTTTTTGGCTATACGCATCACTGGCATCGTGGCCATCACTGCCAACTAGGTGGTATAGTTTCGCATTGTCTCACCCGGGTCTGGTACCACCGCTCAGGAGAGCCAAGGTTTTTTTAGGAACAGGAAAGTTAAAAAAAAGCCGATGGTTCTCCTGATGGAAAGAGAAACTATCGCCTATAGACACCACAGATGTTAATGGTGCTATTCGTGTGCCGGGATGCCACATGCATAAGTCTACCGGCTACCTTACCCTCCAAATCGGAACACATTGAAAAATATTAACGCTATTGTAGCAGGAATAGGAAAGGCTGTGGTACCAGCTACCCGGGCGAGACGTTGCGAAACTGCCACTTAATAGTCACGATGGTAGTGACACGTATAGCCAATTAATCGTTTGCCTCTTACGACTTGCCTTGCAGAACGGTAGTTGGTCTATTCATCAAAGGAGCCCGGACCAATACGGGGGAAAAACGCGATGTTCCGCTTTATAGGTCATAATGGGTAGGACGCACTCATTGAAGACTTTTTCTTTATAGGTCATAACGGGTAGGACGCACTCATTGAAGACTTTTTCTTTATAGGTCATAACGGGTAGGACGCACTCATTGAAGACTTTCTCTTTATAGGTCATAACGGGTAGGACGTACTCATTGAAGACTTTTTCTTTATAGGTCATAACGGGTAGGACGCACTCATTGAAGACTTTCTCTTTATAGGTCATAACGGGTAGGACGCACTCATTTAAGACTTTTTCTTTATAGGTCATAACGGGTAGGACGCACTCATTGAAGACTTTCTCTTTATAGGTCATAACGGGTAGGACGCACTCATTGAAGACTTTCTCTTTATAGGTCATAACGGGTAGGACGTACTCATTGAAGACTTTTTCTTTATAGGTCATAACGGGTAGGACGCACTCATTGAAGACTTTTTCTTTATAGGCCATAACGGGTAGGACGCACTCATTGAAGACTTTTTCTTTATATGCATAACGGGTAGGACGCACTCATTGAAGTCTTTTTCTTTATAGGTCATAACGGGTAGGACGCACTCATTGAAGACTTTTTCTTTACAGGTCATAACGGGTAGGACGCACTCATTGAAGTCTTTTTCTTTATAGGTCATAACGGGTAGGACGCACTCATTGAAGACTTTTTCTTTATAGGTCATAACGGGTAGGACGCACTCATTGAAGACTTTTTCTTTACAGGTCATAACAGGTAGGACGCACTCGAGTTGGTATTGTGCAATCAAATACCACTTATGTTAAAACCGTGTATTTACTACACAATGGACGATACACCGCAATACAATACGTAAATACACCGATAAACACTAATAACACTCAATATATTAACACTAGAATTAAGCGACTACACTGAATCACTGGACTAAATACCACTTTCCGTAGCACTTTCCACTGTACTATATATAGTTTCACACTGTCGCCCGTACAATCGCTCCGAATCGCTCTATAAAACTGAACTTTATTTGCCAACACATCCCTATTTATACTCAAGGTAAAGTTCGATCATGTTCCAGAATGTTACGAAAGTATCGCGTAAACAATTCTAATTGTAAACCAGTCCTAGTACACGCTATTTACACCCTAATGCTCTATTACAGAAAATCCATTAAGGCATAGCTGTTTGGGTAACGGCGGCTATTGTTCATCAATAGAGCAGCTATCTCTTTTATTTCTAGATATTTCTAGTGTGCTCACTCTTCACTTTTCTAGATTATTCACAATAATCTATATATATAAAAATCAATCCCTATTTTCCTTGGTCACGACATCGCGCCTGAATGGCTGGACCAATTTTGGTATTTTTTTTTGTTGTGTTTGTAATTGTAAGGAGAAGGTTCTTATAAAAGAAAATATTAAGAAAATTGCGCGGAAAATTAGAAAATTTAAGAATATTTAACCACCATATAAAGTTTAATGCCATTTTGGCTGCGTGGAAGGACAATCCCGTAGTCTTATACAAATTAGTGTCACGTTGTTTGTCCGCTATGGATTCCTAATATGTAAGGCAAAACAACGTTTGCCGGGTCAGCTAGTATTAATATAAATTTCCATACAAATGAACATATGTGTTTTTTTTTATATCATAAGACAGCAAACAAGCAGATGGGTCTCCTGATGGAAAGAATCAACCATCGCCTATAGAAAGAAAGAAAGAAAGAAAGAAAGAAAGAAAGAAAATATTTATTTGCAAGAATATGGGTGCTACAAGTTGTTAAAAATAAATTAAGTTACCGACATATTCTACCAATATATGGTGTGCAAATATTTATAGACACCGAAGATGTTATGGTGCGTTGCTATCTTGTGGCGAGGTCTAATGCCAAATGTATGATTTTACCGGCTACCTTATCATCCAAACCGGAACACGACAACGACAAGAACTGACGCTACTCAGTCGCCGGGACCTGGGCGAGGCAATGCAGAACTCTATCACCTAGTAGTCACGATGGTAGTGACTCGCATAGCCAATCGATCGCCTTTTACGACCTGCCTGGCAGAACGGCAGTTGGTCTATTCTTCAAAGGAGCCCGGAACCAACACGGGGGAAACGGTGTTTCGATAATTTATACGATTATTGTTTTTATTTATGCATAAATTTAAAGAAACATCGGAATTATTGTAACATGTAATAAAGTTTTACGCGTGTCAATCTCCGGGTCTACGCCGAATAAAATTTTATAGCGTAATAAACTCTAAAAAGCATAATTTCGACTATAACCCTAAACAGGCCAAAAATGTTATGAGTTTTACGTTGTTTTTTCTCATTTTCTTAGTGTTGCTATTTGCATAACGTAATATTCGTTTTATGGGAAATTTATTTTTTCATAAAATACGCCAAGCGAAGGACTGGTCTAAAATGCGTAAAATTAAATATGCAAGGCTGTGTTTTCACTGTGATAAAAATGAGGTATAATTTTTCGTTTCTGTCAAATATTCATCTTGATTCCCTTGCGGAAAGATAAGAGTAAATTGAACACTAAAATTTACCAGAATTCACCGATTTGTCAACTGGTGATGAAATTATATTAATGTTAGCACTCACCCCGTGTTTGGAAACTCTTGAAAAACTTTAAAAACAACAAAGAAAAAATAATTTTTTAGATATGTAGGATTCGAATTTACGACCTCCCCTCAAGCTGGAGCGTTCTAACCAACTGAGCCAGTGTTTTTTTTATATCATAAGATAGCAAACAAGCAGATGGGTCTCGTGATGGAGAGTCAAAAGATGTTAATGGTGCGTTGCTATCTTGTAGCTAGGTCTAATGCCACATGCATAAGTTTACCGGCTACCTTATCATCCAAACCGGAACACGACAGCGACAAACACTGACGCTATTTTGACAGGAATAGGTAAGGCGGTGGTACCAGACCCGGGCGTGACAATGCAGAACTAACACCCGGTGTCGACTAGTTCGAAGATAATCGACGTAATCGATCATACAGCAAAGAAAAATTTCATCATTTCGAACTAGTCGACACTGGCTGACAGCGCCCCGGTTTGAGGGGAGGTTGTAAGTTGGAATCTTATGTGGTGATGAAATTTTAAAGTGAAACTTTTATTACATCGTCTCAATTTTTTTGGTCTGTGTGTCGCATGTCGCGTGACGGTCGGCCGCGGAGTAGGGATACAGTGAAAGGCGCTCGTCAGAGCAGCCGAGGCCAATATGACGGCGTCTATAGTTCAATCAGCTGACCGTGTAGACCGTCTACTTATCATTTCCCATGGGCGTACCCAGGTTCTGGGCCAGGGGGGGGGGCAACCATAACATTTTAAATCTATTTTTATCTCAATATCTACAACAGTAGATAGCTAATAGAGACGTAAACAAATTCCAGGGAGGCCAGCTGCCCCTTCCTGCCCCCACCCTTCGGGACGCCCATGATCATTCCCATTTTCCAAGTATAAAATTAAGATTGATGAAGCGATTTTTATACCCTTAATGGAATATTATACCGAAAATTTTTAGTTAAATATCTATAATGTGAAAAAAAGTTTCACTTTTACCGTGGTTTCATAAAACCACACAATCCGTTTTTTTATATCATAAGATAGCAAACAAGCAGATGGCTCCCTTGGGAAGATAAACCATCGCCTATAGACACTAAAGATGTTAGTGGTGCGTTGACATGCATAAGTTTATCTTACCCTCCAAACCGGAACACGATAGTGACAAACGTTTTAGTTATTAGTTATATATTTATTATTAACGGAATATTACTTGTATGTAACAAAGTTTTTTCCCCGTGTTGGTTCCGGGCTCCTTTGAAGAGCTAACCAACTGCCATTCTGCCAGGCAGGTCGTAAAAGACGACCGATTGGCTATGCGAGTCACTACCATCATGGCTACTAGGTGGTAGAGTTCTGCATTGTCTCGCCCGGGTACCACCGCCTTACCTATTCCTGCCGCAATAGCGTCAGTGCTTGTCGCTGTCGTGTTCCGGTTTGAAAGGTAAGGTAGCCGGTAAACTTATGCATGTGACATTAGACCTCGCCACAAGATACGCACCATTAACACCTTTGGTGTCTATAGGCGATGATTGACTCTTTCCATCAGAAGACCCATCTGCTTGTTTGCTATCTTATGATAAAAAAAAACTGACGCTATTGCGACAGGAATAGGTAAGGCGGTGGTACCAAAGGTGAGACGTTGTGGAACCCAGTAGTCACAAAAGTGACATGTATATCCAATCGGTTGCTTTTTACAACCTGCCTGGCTAAACGTCAGTTGGTCTATTCTTTAAAGGAGCCCGGACCAACACAGGGTATAAAAAGTAAGTAAAGGTAAAAAAGATTCCTGAAATTGCGATTCAGACTTAAATAGTGTGATTCTAAGCTTCCTTTCCTTAGTGTAATTTCTTAGCTAATCAGATGTAGTCTTTTAGGGTTCCGTACCTAAAAGGTAAAAAGGAACCCCCTAAATATTTTTATTTTATTTTTAGTAATGGATGTTATAGCAGCAATGGAAATACATAATTTGTGAAAATTTCAGCTTTCTAGCTATCACGGTTGATGAGATGCAGCCTGGTGACAGATAGACAGACAGACAGCCTAGTCTTAGTAATAGGGCCCCGCTTTACCTTTTAGGTACGGAACCATAAAAATTGACTTCACCTATTATAGTTAGCCAGCGATGTTCTCTTATATTAGGCATTTCAGGAAAACAATATGTAAGTGGGCGATTTGTTCTACATTAGTTCTAATTACTTATATATATTAACTCTTTAAATTTATTACAATAATAAGATCTGTACTAATATTATAAATGCGAAAGTAGCTCTGTCTGTCTGTCTGTCCCTTCTTCACGCATAAACCACAAACTATTTGGATGATATTTGGTGCAAATATAGTTTGAGACCCGAGAAAGGACATAGGATAGTTTCATTCCCGGATCTCCTACGGGAACGGTAACTAAGCGGGTTTTTGGAACGAAGTTCCTTACGGCAGGCTTGGAGGGGATAGGGATTTTTCTGCGCGACCGAACTGAAAAAAATGTGATAGTAAAACCGTAAGAAAAAATCCGTGGAAAAAAGTGCGTGGAATAAAACCGTTAAATGAGACGTGCGCAGGCGCGACAGTCGCATACACAAGCGAGTAGTGCCGTTTAACCGAAGGAACTTCGTTCCTACCTGGTGTCCCACGACACCACATCATTTTTTATTTTAGAAATTGTTCGACCCGGACGAAGTCGCGGGCATAGCTAGTAGAAATAAAGAAAAATGAAGCTAGCGATGTACATATTTCTAAGAAAGATTATTTCTCTTAGATACTCTATATGGGCGTAGATGTTTTCCAACGGTGGAAATTAGTTTTATGTAGGTTTTTTTTATATCATAAGATAGCAAACAAGCAGATGGGTCTCCTGATGTAAAGAGTCAACCATCGCCTATAGACACCAAAGGTGTTAATGGTGCGTTGCTATCTTGTGGCTAGGTCTAATGCCACATGCATAAGTTTACCGGCTACCTAACCCTCCACACCGGAACACGACAGCGACAAGCACTATTGCGGCAGGAATAGGTAAGGCGGCAGTACTAGACCCGGGCGAGACAATGCAGAACTCTACCACCTAGTAGCCACGATGGTAGTGACTCGCATAGCTAATCGGTCACCTTTTACGACCTGCATGGCAAAACGGCAGTTGGCCTATTCTTCAAAGGAGGCCGGGACCAACACGACGAAAATTACACGGAGGTATTATTATTGCGTATGCTTTTTACATATACAGACATACAGACCGGCACTAAAGTGATTTATTTGGGTTCGGTACCTTTTGAAGTACGGATCCCTAAAATTATCGTAGCTTTTGAGGTTCTAGATATAAATTATGGAATAAAAAATATAAACACAATACAAATTAGAATTGAACAGGGTATAAAGGATATAAGCAAAAGATAATATTTACAATAGAACTGAAGGAGAAAAACAAGCTTTGTACCGCTTGTAACAATAACGTAGTCCAATCGTCAAAGGCAATGATTGGTATCTTTATATAATTACTAGCTGTTGCCAGCGACTTCGTTTGCGCGGACTTCGTTTACTTCGCACTGCTCCTCCCCCGTAGGTGATAGCGTGATAATATGTAGCCTATATGTTGACCCGACCTGTTAGTAATATTCATGTAAAATTTGAAGTAAACCATGCATAACAGATAAACAGACAAACAGGCAAAAATTCTAAAATCTATATTTTTGGCTTCAATATCGATTGTAGATCACCCAAGTATTCTTTTAAAAAATATTCAATGTACAGTTTTGACTTTCCTACGATGTTATTATATGACACGACAGTGACAAGCACTGACGCTATTGCGGTTGGAATAGACCCGGGTGGAATGCAGGCGGTGCTAGCTCGGCGGTATGGCTCGTCGGTAAAGCTCGCCTGTGTATCATCACAATACCGCGGTTTTATGTAGCATGGATGTTACGAATATTCGCATCCGCATCCGCATCCGCAAATGCGGTATATTCGCATTAATTCAGACATCTGCATCCGCATTCACATCCGCATTAATCAATGCGGAGTTTTTACGGATGTAGATTCCAATTCAAAAAGGCTGCAGGCTATATTGCTATTTATTAAATATAATCCACCAATTTTCAATTGTAATTACTAAACAAAGATTTCTATTATGTAACTCGAAGCTTAAAATTCTGTTGTGACATAAGTAAAACTAAAAACTTGTGTAGGTTTGTTTTAGAAATCGGATTAAATAAATAAAACATTAAGTTTAAATTGATTTCCAGTTATTTATGCACTTAACATTTTAATATTCCTTTTAAAATCCGCATCCACATCCGTATCGCATCCGCATCCGCATCAAATTCGCATCTGCGGATGTGAACTTTTAATAATCCGCATCCGCATCTGCATCCGCGGATGTCAAAATTCTTGTATCCGTAACAACCCTGTTATGTAGTGCAATTGGCCATAAGTTTTGTGTCGAGTGCTCTTAGACCATTACGACCACGTTATAGGCTCGCCCATCGATCAGAGTGCTAAGTGTGAGTTTTTCTTTTCGCATTCGATCGTGAACGCGTTTGGAGTTTACTAGGAATTTGTATGTGATTTGTAAAGCACCACCTAGTGGTAAACGTGAGAAACCAGTTTACCACTAGGTGGCGCTGTATAAATCACATACAAATTCCTAGTAAACTCGAAACGCGCTCACGATCGAATGCGAAAAGAAAAACTCACACTTAGCACTCTGAACATTAATAGGTGTGTTATATAACGTGAAAATAAAGGAATTTTAGCTTCAGAAATATATCAAATTTGAAAAGGTTACTTTAATTCATCCATCTATTTAGACGGGAAGGAATTGTATTTAAAAGTTTCGCAATTACAAATAAAGGAACGCGAAGTAATGGGAATCTCTTGAACTGCGAGCAATTTCACAAAACTTATTTATATTTTCAGAGATTCGTTCCGGATCTAGTTTACCTGTGCAGGGCTGTCACGTTCAACTTTACCTATTCCTGCTTCAATTGTCGATTTGTCACTGTCGTTTCCCGGTATGCATGTAGCACTACGATCACGCTACACTCATAGAAACACACAACTAACACATTTAGTGTTTATCCGATTGTTGTCATTTTTCATTAAAATCTTCTGCTTATGGTATTTTATGATACAAAAAAAATTCAAATAAATCACTAATAGAGAAATTAGTGATTTATTTTGGTACTAGCTGTTGCCAGCGACTTCGTCCGCGCGGACTACGCCGTAGGTGATAGCGAGATAATATGTAGCCTATATGTTGACCCGACCTGTTAGTAATATTCACGCAAAATTTTAAGTAAATCCATGCAGCACTTTTTGAGTTTACCCCGGACATATATACAGACAAACAGACAAACAGACAGACAGACAGACAGACGGATAGACGGACGGACGGACGGACGGACGGACTGACGGACAGACGGACTGACGGACAAACGGACAAACGGACAAACGGACAAACGGACAAACGGACAAACGGACAAACGGACAAACGGACAAACAGACAAACAGACAACAGACAAACAGACTGTTTGTCTGTTTGTCTGTCAAACAGACAGACAAACAGACAAACAGACAAACATACAAACAGACAAACAGACAAACAGACAAACAGACAAACAGACAAACAGACAAACAGACAAACAGACAAACAGACAAACAGACAAACAGACAAACAGACAAACAGACAAACAGACAAACAGACAAACAGACAAACAGACAAACAGACAAACAGACAAACAGACAAACAGACAGACAGACAGACAGACAGACAGACAGACAAACAGACAAACAGACAAACAGACAAACAGACAAACAGACAAACAGACAAACAGACAAACAGACAAACAGACAAACAGACAAACAGACAAACAGACAAACAGACAAACAGACAAACAGACAAACAGACAAACAGACAAACAGACAAACAGACAAACAGACAAACAGACAAACAGACAAACAGACAAACAGACAAACAGACAAACAGACAAACAGACAAACAGACAAACAGACAAACAGACAAACAGACAAACAGACAAACAGACAAACAGACAAACAGACAAACAGACAAACAGACAAACAGACAAACAGACAAACAGACAAACAGACAAACAGACAAACAGACAAACAGACAAACAGACAAACAGACAAACAGACAAACAGACAAACAGACAAACAGACAAACAGACAAACAGACAAACAGGCAAACAGACAAACAGACAAACAGACAAACAGACAAACAGACAAACAGACAAACAGACAAACAGACAAACAGACAAACAGACAAACAGACAAACAGACAAACAGACAAACAGACAAACAGACAAACAGACAAACAGACAAACAGACAAACAGACAAACAGACAAACAGACAAACAGACAAACAGACAAACAGACAAACAGACAAACAGACAAACAGACAAACAGACAAACAGACAAACAGACAAACAGACAAACAGACAAACAGACAAACAGACAAACAGACAAACAGACAAACAGACAAACAGACAAACAGACAAACAGACAAACAGACAAACAGACAACAGACAAACAGACTGTTTGTCTGTTTGTCAGTCTGTTTGACAAACAGGCAAAAATTCTAAAAACTATATTTTTGGCTTCGATATCGATTGTAGATCACGCCCCAAGTATAGTTTGTAGGAATCGTAGGAAAGTTTTGACTTTCCTACGATTTTTATTATATGTAAAGTTAAGAATAATCTGGTAGATACATACAAGGAAGTACCTAGATTTTCAAATTTTTACGCGTTTAGAAAGTTGTCAAAGGGGCCCACTAGTGTCGCTATTTGCCATATTTTGTTACCGCCTTTTTGGTATGAAGTTGGTGCTTTCTCCCTGGACAGATATTGTTCTGTGGTCATGTTTAAGCGATTCGGTGCAGCACATATTTTCCGTAACTTTTGGTAGTGGCGGCGTACAAATATTTAGTGACACGGCTGCCGTGTCAAGCGCCATATAGGTTGGTGACACAGTGTAATCCGCCATTTTAAAAGGTTTTACCCCGAACCTTTTAAAATGGCGGGTTTCAGGATAGAACCTTTTAAAATGCAATTTGAGGGATATATAATCGATTTTAAAAATGACACGACGCCTGTGTCATACGTTATACGTTAAAAACAATCATGACACGGCTGCCGTGCCATCCGCAACGTATCGGTTAAGATTATGGCGTTTACGTTCAGTTGTTCCACTTTATAGTCGCATTATCTCAGGTTCATTCATTCCTTGTTCATTACTTTTTATATAATACTATCTGATCCACCCATCTTCTATATGTAGAGTAACATATTTTTTTTAAAGGCAATTGGCCCACCTCTCGTTCGCACCACTGTAACTTCTGTAAACCAGAATCGACAGCGGCAACCGTCCTGATAACCTCTGAGTTGCGAGCTCAGGGTGCCCTGAGGAAAAGCTTAGCTGTCTTGGGACCCGCAACGAAATTAATCAGAAGTATATAGGAGGAGTAGGAAAATACATCATGTTTCCCTCCCTTTTAAGCAGGAGACAGCAAAATGTTAAAAGCATAAAAATGTTACGAAATGAGACTTTTACAATCAGGTTAAGCCTGATTGCTATTGCACCACGGAAGTTTGGAAATCAGGGACCTACCAAAATGGCCTACTTAATTTTACTTCCAGTAGTAAGTATGACAAAATCGCTTGAAGGCACGGAAGTTACAACGTGTTCCCACAAGGTCGGAGTAATAAATTACACCGGATGTACATTGGATACTATCAAGCATTTGACTACGTTCGTTTTGCCAAAGATTACACTCCCAAAGAATGTGGTGTGCAGTTTAATGAAGATCATTCGCAAAAAGGAGAAGGAACTAATTTAAACGAGATTAGAGTAGATTACGAGATTAGAGATTAGAGTTACATATTATCAATACAATATTTCATACAAAATTGATTCCCTGTTATAGCCTCGTAAGTGGTTGAGTTTTGAAAAAAGTAGATTGTATGTGACCCCGGGTCTTGAAACTCAAACTCAAAAAAATATTCATTCAAATAAACATTTACTGGCACTTTCGACGAGTTGATATTTTTAGTTTTTTTTTATAGAAGAGGGGGCAAACGAGCTCCGCGAGACATCCGCAATACCAGAGGTGACCAGAGGTCTTGCAGTTGCATTGCCGCCCTTTTAAGAATGAATTGCTACCGGATTGGAACGCGATCACACACTGAAAAGTTCCGGCGGAATATCACAACAAATTATAATAACAAATTACAATATTGGAAAAAATCTTAAACAAAACAATAAATAAACATCAAAATTCCCCGTGTTGGTCCCGGGCTCCTTTGAAGAATAGGTCAACTGCCGTTCTGCCAGGCAGGTCGTAAAAGGCGACCGATTGGCTATGCGCGTCACTACCATCGTGACTACTAGGTCGTAGAGTTCTGCATCGGCTCGACCGGGTCTGGTACCACCGTCTTACCTATTATCTGCCGCAATAGCGTTAGTGCTAGTCACTGTTGTGTTCCGGGTTGGAGGGTAAGGTAGCCGGTAACCTTATGCATGTGGCATTAAACCTCGCCACAAGATATCAACGCACCATTAACATCTTTGGTGTCTATAGGCGGTGGTTGACTCTTTCCATCAGGAGACCCATCTGCTTGTTTGCTATCTTATAATCTATACATAATATAATAAAATCGTAGGAAAGTCAAAACTGTACATTGAATATTTTTTTAAAAGAATACTTGGGGTGTGACTACAATAGATATCGAAGCCAAAAATATAGTTTTTAGAATTTTTGTCTGTTTGTCTGTATGTATGTCCGGGGTAAACTCGGGGTAAAAAAAGTACTGCATGGATTTACCTCAATTTTTGCATGAATATTATTAACAGGTCGGGTGAACATATAGGCTATATGTTATCACGCTATCACCTACGGGGAAGGAGCAGTGCGGAGTAAACGAAGTCCGCGCGGACGAAGTCGCTGGCAACAGCTATATATATATATATATATATATATATATATATATATATATATATATATATACATACGTCGACAACTCAAAGAGTACTGCATAGGTCGGGTCAACATATAGGCTACATATTATCACTATTATCACCCTATCACCTTAGGGGGAGGAGCTGTGCGAAATAAACCAAGTCCGCGCGGACGAAGTCGTGGGCAACAGCTAGTATTAGTCTAAAATTGTAATTGTAGCACAGATCAATTGGTAGGCATCTCGTAAAAGTCGAAAGAAGAAAGAATACGTGTTGGTCTGTGGCATTAGACCTTGCAACAAGATATCAACGCAACATTAACGTCTTTGGTTTCTATAAGCGATGGTTGACTCTTTCCATCAGGGGTCCCATCTGCTCGTTGGCTACATTTTAAACCTTGTCATCTCATTCGGTACGATAAAACAGTATAACATGGTTTATTTCTATTTTTTTTACAGTATAATATAATCTACAAATGTATAAATTTTTTGACAGTAGTAAGAGCGTTTGTTCATATGCGCGAGGAGACGTTTCTTTTCCAATGGCGTGTCTATTAGTATTCACGTGGTCTGTGGTGCGGACTGCTGATGTTACACACTTCACATAACTAAGTCATTATAACACCATCAAAAGTTACATTATCAGGTAAAACGGTGTTTTAACAAAATACATAATGACAATAGGTATACGAAACTTAGGGTTATATATATATATATATATATATATATATATATATATATATATATATATATATATATATATATATATATAACCCTATAAAGTTACATTATCAGGTAAAACGGTGTTTTAACAAAATACATAATGACAATAGGTATACGAAACTTAGGGTTATATATATATATATATATATATATATATATATATATATATATATATATATATATATATATATATATATATATATATATATATATATATATATATATATAACCCTATATATATATATATATATATATATATATATATATAACCCTAAGTTTCGTATACCTATTGTCATTATGTATTTTGTTAAAACACCGTTTTACCTGATAATGTAACTTTTGATGGTGTTATAATGTCTTAGTTATGTGAAGTGTGTAACATCAGCAGTCCGCACCACAGACCACGTGAATACTAATAGACACGCCATTGGAAAAGAAACGTCTCCTCGCGCATATGAACAAACGCTCTTACTACTGTCAAAAAATTTATACATTTGTAGATTATATTATACTGTAAAAAAATAGAAATAAACCATGTTATACTGTTTTATCGTACCGAATGAGATGACAAGGTTTAAAATGTAGCCAACGAGCAGATGGGACCCCTGATGGAAAGAGTCAACCATCGCTTATAGAAACCAAAGACGTTAATGTTGCGTTGATATCTTGTTGCAAGGTCTAATGCCACAGACCAACACGTATTCTTTCTTCTTTCGACTTTTACGAGATGCCTACCAATTGATCTGTGCTACAATTACAATTTTAGACTAATACTAGCTGTTGCCCACGACTTCGTCCGCGCGGACTTGGTTTATTTCGCACAGCTCCTCCCCCTAAGGTGATAGGGTGATAATAGTGATAATATGTAGCCTATATGTTGACCCGACCTATGCAGTACTCTTTGAGTTGTCAACGTATGTGTATATATATATATATATATATATATATATATATATATATATATATATATATATATATATATATATAGCTGTTGCCAGCGACTTCGTCCGCGCGGACTTCGTTTACTCCGCACTGCTCCTTCCCCGTAGGTGATAGCGTGATAACATATAGCCTATATGTTCACCCGACCTGTTAATAACATTCATGCAAAAATTGAGGTAAATCCATGCAGTACTTTTTTTACCCCGAGTTTACCCCGGACATACATACAGACAAACAGACAAAAATTCTAAAAACTATATTTTTGGCTTCGATATCTATTGTAGTCACACCCCAAGTATTCTTTTAAAAAAATATTCAATGTACAGTTTTGACTTTCCTACGATTTTATTATATTATGTATAGATTATAAGATAGCAAACAAGCAGATGGGTCTCCTGATGGAAAGAGTCAACCACCGCCTATAGACACCAAAGATGTTAATGGTGCGTTGCTATCTTGTGGCGAGGTTTAATGCCACATGCATAAGGTTACCGGCTACCTTACCCTCCAAACCGGAACACAACAGTGACTAGCACTAACGCTATTGCGGCAGATAATAGGTAAGACGGTGGTACCAGACCCGGTCGAGCCGATGCAGAACTCTACGACCTAGTAGTCACGATGGTAGTGACGCGCATAGCCAATCGGTCGCCTTTTACGACCTGCCTGGCAGAACGGCAGTTGACCTATTCTTCAAAGGAGCCCGGGACCAACACGGGGAATTTTGATGTTTATTTATTGTTTTGTTTAAGATTTTTTCCAATATTGTAATTTGTTATTATAATTTGTTGTGATATTCCGCCGGAACTTTTCAGTGTGTGATCGCGTTCCAATCCGGTAGCAATTCATTCTTAAAAGGGCGGCAATGCAACTGCAAGACCTCTGGTCACCTCTGGTATTGCGGATGTCTCGCGGAGCTCGTTTGCCCCCTCTTCTATAAAAAAAAACTAAAAATATCAACTCGTCGAAAGTGCCAGTAAATGTTTATTTGAATGAATATTTTTTTGAGTTTGAGTTTCAAGACCCGGGGTCACATACAATCTACTTTTTTCAAAACTCAACCACTTACGAGGCTATAACAGGGAATCAATTTTGTATGAAATATTGTATTGATAATATGTAACTCTAATCTCTAATCTCGTAATCTACTCTAATCTCGTTTAAATTAGTTCCTTCTCCTTTTTGCGAATGATCTTCATTAAACTGCACACCACATTCTTTGGGAGTGTAATCTTTGGCAAAACGAACGTAGTCAAATGCTTGTGGCATTAAACCTCGCCACAAGATAGCAACGCACCATTAACATCTTTGGTGTCTATAGGCGGTGGTTGACTCTTTCCATCAGGAGACCCATCTGCTTGTTTGCTATCTTATAATCTATACATAATATAATAAAATCGTAGGAAAGTCAAAACTGTACATTGAATATTTTTTTAAAAGAATACTTGGGGTGTGACTACAATAGATATCGAAGCCAAAAATATAGTTTTTAGAATTTTTGTCTGTTTGTCTGTATGTATGTCCGGGGTAAACTCGGGGTAAAAAAAGTACTGCATGGATTTACCTCAATTTTTGCATGAATATTATTAACAGGTCGGGTGAACATATAGGCTATATGTTATCACGCTATCACCTACGGGGAAGGAGCAGTGCGGAGTAAACGAAGTCCGCGCGGACGAAGTCGCTGGCAACAGCTATATATATATATATATATATATATATATATATATATATATATATATATATATATATATATACATACGTCGACAACTCAAAGAGTACTGCATAGGTCGGGTCAACATATAGGCTACATATTATCACTATTATCACCCTATCACCTTAGGGGGAGGAGCTGTGCGAAATAAACCAAGTCCGCGCGGACGAAGTCGTGGGCAACAGCTAGTATTAGTCTAAAATTGTAATTGTAGCACAGATCAATTGGTAGGCATCTCGTAAAAGTCGAAAGAAGAAAGAATACGTGTTGGTCTGTGGCATTAGACCTTGCAACAAGATATCAACGCAACATTAACGTCTTTGGTTTCTATAAGCGATGGTTGACTCTTTCCATCAGGGGTCCCATCTGCTCGTTGGCTACATTTTAAACCTTGTCATCTCATTCGGTACGATAAAACAGTATAACATGGTTTATTTCTATTTTTTTTACAGTATAATATAATCTACAAATGTATAAATTTTTTGACAGTAGTAAGAGCGTTTGTTCATATGCGCGAGGAGACGTTTCTTTTCCAATGGCGTGTCTATTAGTATTCACGTGGTCTGTGGTGCGGACTGCTGATGTTACACACTTCACATAACTAAGACATTATAACACCATCAAAAGTTACATTATCAGGTAAAACGGTGTTTTAACAAAATACATAATGACAATAGGTATACGAAACTTAGGGTTATATATATATATATATATATATATATATATATATATATATATATATATATATATATATATATATATATATATATATATATATATATATATATATATATATATATACAGGGTGTCCCAGAACTCAACGTCAAGCCGAAACAAGGTGACAGGATAGATCATAACCATCACGAGAAAAATCAGAAAAAAAATCTATCCCATGCAGTTTGAAAATTATGGGCATTTTAAGAAAAACCTAGAAATTTGGTCTAACTGTACCATTTTTCGGTTATTGTGGTTAATTTTTATTATTTTTGTTCATTTAAACTTTGGAACCGTAACCCTAAATAACATCTCGAGAATCACAGTCTAAAATAATGACACAATTACCCCAAGTTTCCTAGAATTTAGACTATTTGTTAAACTATGAATTTAAAATTTTCAAACTTTGTCGACTTTGAAACATCCTCCTTTAAAAAAAATGTACTAGAGTGCCTTGGCAAGTGCCATTAAGAGTTGGTGCATTTAATCAGGATTGTAAAATGGTACAATACTTGTTAGTTTCATACTAAAAAAAACGAGTAAAAAATAAAAACCTCAAGTAACTCGATTTTTGCTAACCCATTTTACTCAGTTAAAATGTTTTTTATTCGCACAAGCCCTTGGTAGGTTTTTATTTTACGGTAAAATGATGAGAGATATGGATAGTGGACATGTTTGCCATGAGCGAGCGAGACAGATAGTGACGCCACGCAGTGAGACGGAGATGCGTCGTTTAAACGAGTGCGAATGAAACAGATACTGGACATGTTTGCCATGAGCGAGCGAGACAGATAGTGACGCTACGCAGTGAGACGGAGATGCGTCGTTTAAACGAGTGCGAATGAAACAGATACAGACGCCATACCAAGCAAATAGCTACGCTGCCAGTCTGACACCAGTTAGTACATTTCGCTCATTCGTCTACTGCGCACCTTTCCGTATTCGCTTGTGTTAATTTAGTACTGACAACTTTGGCTTTTCTTTTTGGACTTGGATTTTTGTGAATTGGACTTGTTGATTACATACCGGCAACTTTGGCTTCTCTCTTTTGGAATTGGACTTTTGTGTTGACATCCTTGTCATCACTATGCCTACGCGCTACACTTCACAAGAATATGCGAACATGCATCTCATTTATGGGGAATGCAGATGCAATGCAAGTGTCGCCGCTAGACTTTATCGTGAAAGATATCCAAATTTAGAGCGCTATCCGGATCACCGCGTGTTTGTTAATGTGCACCGTTCACTCACAGAGGGCGGCCATTTTCCGAATCAAATACGGGCTGGAGGTAGACCTCGCTTTCCTTACGAAGAAGAAGTGTTGGAAGAGGTCGCAGATGACCCAAGTATTTCCGTTCGTGGAATTGAAGAAAGAACGGGAATACCCAAAAGCACAGCACATCGTATTTTACAAAGAGCTGAAATACATCCGTTTCACGTACAACGAGTTCAAAGTCTTCTCCCTCGAGATTATCCTGAAAGGATTTCATTTTGTAGAACAATGCTACAGAGGCATAATGAAAATCCCCAATTCATCCAAAAAATTCTCTGGTCAGATGAATCTACATTTAAAAAAGATGGCTACATAAACTTACACAATTTTTATGAGTGGCATGTGGAGAATCCACATTTAATGCGACAAGACCGATCCCAATATCGCTTTAAAGTTAACCTGTGGACAGGAATTTTAAACGGCAAAATTGTTGGGCCTTTTGAGCTGTCTGAGAATTTGAATGGCACGAATTATCTAAATTTTTTACGAGAAAATTTACCAAGTTTGTTAGAGGACGTACCACTAACAGATCGTCGCCACATGTGGTATCAACAAGATGGCTGCCCAGCGCATTACGCAGTGCAAGTAAGAGATTTCCTTGACCAAGTTTATCCGGGAAGGTGGATTGGACGTTCAGGCACTATCTCGTGGCCAGCCCGTTCCCCAGATTTAAATCCCCTGGATTTTTTTTATTGGGGCGTTCTCAAAGAAAAAGTTTATTCTAAGCCCATTGAGAGCGTAGCCGAGCTGCGTGAACGAATTTCTCAAGCTGCTGAGGACATCAACTCTCGAGGATATGCCCGGCTAATAAGTAGATCTTTTTTAAGAAGATGTAGGGCGTGTGTTGAAGCTGATGGTAAACAATTTGAACATTTGTTATAATAAAAAATGTTATTTTCAAATCTGACTTTTATTCCAATAAACCTAAACAAAACAAGGTCAACATTTTTCATTATTTTATTAGTATTTTGTTGCTTTGGTAAAAGTGGCGTCACTATCTGTCTCGCTCGCTCATGGCAAACATGTCCACTATCCATATCTCTCATCATTTTACCGTAAAATAAAAACCTACCAAGGGCTTGTGCGAATAAAAAACATTTTAACTGAGTAAAATGGGTTAGCAAAAATCGAGTTACTTGAGGTTTTTATTTTTTACTCGTTTTTTTTAGTATGAAACTAACAAGTATTGTACCATTTTACAATCCTGATTAAATGCGCCAACTCTTAATGGCACTTGCCAAGGCACTCTAGTACATTTTTTTTAAAGGAGGGTGTTTCAAAGTCGACAAAGTTTGAAAATTTTAGATTCATAGTTTAACAAATAGTCTAAATTCTAGGAAACTTGGGGTAATTGTGTCATTATTTTAGACTGTGATTCTCGAGATGTTATTTAGAGTTACGGTTCCAAAGTTTAAATGAACAAAAATAATAAAAATTAACCACAATAACCGAAAAATGGTACAGTTAGACCAAATTTCTAGGTTTTTCTTAAAATGCCCATAATTTTCAAACTGCATGGGATAGATTTTTTTTCTGATTTTTCTCGTGATGGTTATGATCTATCCTGTCACCCCGTTTCGGCTTGACGCTGAGTTCTGGGACACCCTGTATACACATATATATATATATATATATATATATATATATATATATATATATATATATATATATATATATATATATATATATATATATATATATATATATATATATATATATATATATATATATATATATATATATATATATGTAGTATAGAACAGGACAGTGTAAAAACATTATAGTGTAGAACAATACGTTGTAAAATAGTACATTGTACAACAACAGTACAGTGTAGAACAATCACAAAAATCTTGATGTAGACAGCCCTAGAACTCCACAAGATGTCGCAATTAACTCTTGCTTATTTTATATAACTTGCAAACTGTTTCACAATGCCGCGGTTAAGTCCCAATTACGATGGTCGAAACTGTTCTATTGTGAAAGCATTTGTACGGGTTAACGAAATGTTGGAAAACTTTGTAAATTGAAATGTTTGTCGATAATTCTGTGCTGAATATTATTTTATAAGTACAATTAGGCACTCTAACCGTTGGTTTGCAGATTTTATTTCGAATGATTGAATCGCTGCTGGCCTTATAGGCCTTCACAACTTAACTGGTCGAGTGGGGCGAGCTGAGTGCTCAGTAAGAGTTTAAAGTTGGCAGGCTCAGCGGGTGCCTCCTGCAAGATCGAACATCAGCTTAGGTGGGGTCATGGTTTAAGTTGGTTTGCAGCTGCATGGGCCGAAACGCGCAGAGAAATATTATTCTCCTAATTAATTCTAATTCAAGTCATCTATATATATAAAAACCAATTGCTGTTCGTTACTCTCGCTAAAACCAAAATTATTAAGATCGAACCGATTTGGATAATTTTGTTTTAAATTATTTGTTGAACTCCAGGGAAGGTTTAAAAAGTTAAAAAATATAGAAAAAGAGTAGTTAAAAAGACAGAACAACGTTTGCTGGGTCAGCTAGTTCTAAATATAAAGAAGTAAGTGCAGGTTTACCAGTACAGAGAAATTAAAATTCGTATATTTACAATAATTTCGAATAAAACTTGCGATAATCCCTTACTTTTGTTATGTTCATGGTTCTGTATTTTGAATTTGTCTTACGAGAGTTATAGGGCTACTTACATTTTTTTATGTATTCTCTTCCCTTTTTATTTGTACTTTCATCAAGTATTACTTTTAATTCCATGCTGTATTAACGCTTTTCTTTGTAAATATTGTCCATTGTTTTGTAAATATTTTGCGATTTTCGTAATTTTGACCTGACATTACACAATGTATTTATTTATTTATTTAACATTTTATTGTACACATAAAATTAATAAAAAAAGGAAATAACAGGTAAAAAGTACAAAAGGCGAGCTTATCGCTAAAAAGAGATGTCTTACAGCTCACGCGAGACAGAGAAAATTAAATACATTAAAAAATAAGGTAGACGGTGTCTACCTTATTTTTCAATGTAATAATAATTAACTCTTAATTAAATATAAATTAATATCAAGTGCTAGGTGTAACAAATGCTAAAATATATCATTAGGTTTTTAAAGGAAAAACTTTAATTATTTTGATCAAGTGATAAATAGTATAATTTCAATTGCTTTTAAAAGTGCTCAGAGAAGTACTATTGCGGGTGTGATATGGAAGTGAGTTCCAAAGTCTTATTGCAGGTACTGTGAAAGAGTGAGAAAAGAAACTACAATTGTGTGAAGGCATACGTAATAGAGTAGAAACAGGGAGACGACACAAAGAGCCATGTGGGTGAAAAAATTGGAAATGTTCTTTTAAATAGTTCGGTGTTGAAGAATTGTAAATAATGTTATAAAGAATGTCAATATTATCTTCTAATTATAATAAATTTCGAATTGTAAAAAAGTTTCACTCAATGTCATATTTATAAAATTGGAACATAAGATTGGAAATTGTTCCATCCTTGGGTCTATAAATACCCAAGCCAGTCATCATTGTCAGTTCAGTCATCGTCGGAAATACACAACTGAAAAATTTCAGTCATCGCCGGGAATGTACAACTAAAAGTGTTAGTCAATGAAGAAGTTTGGAGGATAAGTCTCCAGAACCTTCTCTGCCGGTCTTGACCCTGATTAGTTCAGGCCAGTGTCATCAAGTCAGTCTCTGAGCACAAAGCATGTGACTGCTGCGTGTGTCCGCTGTGCGTGCCTACTGAGCGCGTGCCCTATTGCGCGCTTGACCTACTGCGCGCACGCTCTACTACGCGCGACCTTACTGCGTACGTGCTTACTGCGCGCGTACTTACTGCGCGCGAGCTTACTGCGCGCGTGCCCGATCCTCGCGCTTGTTCCTCGTACTTACTCCTCATGCCTGCTTCATCTGCCTGCTCCCCCTGTCCTGCCTGTCAACGCGAACCTACTGCGCGTGCTACCCACGCGCACCCACATCACACGTCTGCTAGCGTCTCTAAATGTACTCCGGGGATACCAACAAATACCAGTGCCGAACTCTTATGGACAATATATATGTTAGATTCTGTAATTCATTTAACTTTCCCCTTGCGCCACCCGGTTTCTCGAGTCTCAGGGATCTGGTGACAGCTTATTTTGTGACATGGATTCTATCTCTATTCTCCATAGCGGTAGAGGATCTAACGTTACAAACTTTGCTTTATTAACTAAAAACCCTTTTGTAACCAAGTGAAGGACATTTTTCACATATTGCTGGAATGTGACCGGAACGCAACTGAACGAGATTTTAGAAAGTGATCTGGGTCTGGTATCAACGCTTTACCTATTCTTGTCGCAACAGCGTCAGTGCTTGTCACAGTCGTGTCCCAGTTTGGAAGGTGAGTTAGCTAGTAAGCTTATGCATATGGCATTATCGCCATAGGCGATGGTTTCTCTTTCCATCAGCACTATCTGCTCGTCTGCTACTTAGTATCTTCACGCCCATATCCCCGAAGAGGTAGGCAGAGGTACAACAAGTGCACCCACGATTAGCCGAAGATACTTGGTCCCACAAATGTGATAGATGGCAAGCCTATCGCCAACCGGGCACTTTCCAATCCCGGGCAACTTTGTATTTCTCAGAAAACTGAAAAAACACTTTTTTTTAATGTGCCCGACCCGGGAATCGAACTCGGGACCTCATGTGGTCAACGCCAACGCTGGACCACTAGACCACAGAGGCGTCTGCTACTTAATGATATATAAAAGAAATGGAAGTTTAAAGTGTAGATAAATACTTTATCAGCACGTAGTGGAAAATGTTAAAGCGAGGCAAATTGAACCACATTAAAGTTGCAGTGTCAACAGCGCAACTAATTGCAACAAGACGGGAGCTCGGTGTGTGTACGTTGTACCTGATTAGTTTTACTGTTTATTTTGTGCCAGCGTTTGCCCCAGGTGGTACCATTTTATAGACATTGTTAGAACAAATTATTCTTTGAATTGACTCTACTATTATTTTATTTAGATATACTAATTGAGCCGCGCAGCTTCGCACGCGTAAGTTAAAATGTCAATATCCATATCTATACTCAGAAATCAGAAATCAGAAGTACTTTATTCAATAAAACTTTTTACAAGTTATTTTGACGCGTCAACATTTTTTTAAACTGCTACAGGATCTGAAACGCGGCCACACACAGAAGATCCGGCGGAAGAAATTCAGCGGGCTTGTATAAATAACATTTTTTAAATAACTTACCCATTTGCTCGGTTTTTAACATACCCATATCTTGGGAACCGATCTTTTCTTGGACCTTGAACCTTGATAAATCGATTCCTATAGAATATATAAATTTTTTTTTTCTGTACCTGGTTGACCGAGCTTTGCTCGGTTTTTCACATACCCATATCTTGGGAACCGAGATTTTCTTGGACCTGGAACCTTGATAGATCGATTCCTTGAATCGAACCCGAAAAACCCCTTATTTGTGACTTTCATGAAAATCGTTGGAGCCGATTCCGAGATTCCAATTTTATATACATATATATAATATATATACATTTATATGATATATATATATATATATATATATATATATATATATATATATATGCGACTTCGTCCGCGCGGACTTCGTTTACTCCGCACTGCTGCTCCTCCCCTGTAGGTGATAGCGTGATAGCATGTAACCTATATGTTGACCCGACCTATATATATATATATATATATATATATATATATATATATATATATATATATATATATATATATATATATATATATATATATATATATATATATATATATATATATATATATATATATATATATATATATATATATATATATATATATATACTTGATACGGATAGATACCATTTGAAAAATTATACGAATTGATCTAACCTCTAATAAAATCGTAGGAAATTCAAAACTGTACATTAAAATTTTTTTTAAAGGAATACTTGGGGCGTGATCTGCAATCGATATCAAAGCCAAAAATATAGTTTTTAGAATTTTTGTCTGTTTGTCTGTATGTATGTCCGGGGTAAACTCAAAAAGTACTGCATGGATTTACTTCAAATTTTGCATGAATATTACTGACAGGTCGGGTCAACATATAGGTTACATGCTATCACGCTATCACCTACAGGGGAGGAGCAGTGCAAAGTCGCAGGCAACAGCTATTTTATAAATAAAACATTAGAATTTCTTTATTACACTACATTCATGTGATATGATAGTATAGTATAGTGTTTTTCCTTAACGGCTAAAGTCAGTTGTCAAATTTAAAAGAGATTTTATTGTTTTTAATCTATGGTCGAATTTCGGTCACAGACGATCGTTAGTTAATATTATCTATGTATGAGTATCGTTGACAAACACCCATAACACGACCAAATAATTTGCTTAATTTGGGGATATATCAGTAAGTGTAATTTGTCCCGTGAATATTATTTTATTTTTTAATTATTATTAATAAAATAAATAATAATTATTATTAATAAAAAATTTGCTTATATTTTATAATTTTGTTAAAGTTAAAACGAAATAAAATATTTATTGAATATTTGCAGGCTTATACAACAAACAGAAACATCTACAGTGGAATTATCTTATCCAAATGTTTGTTCAGAGAATTGGAAACTGGACTCAAATAAAACTAGGTACAGCGACCTTACGAAGCTTAGTGAGCGTACTGTCTCGTACTATATCTCCACAAACCACCGACCACACAACCCATAGACCCCTAGTAACAGGCGAATGGCTTCTGTCAACACATCTGACTTATAGTTCCGATGTAAATGTCCATGCACCAATACCCAATCAGTGTCGACCAATCAGATTCTCTGTACGTCACTATCTTTCACTGTGGCCTTGAGTAAGCCAATCACGATGTTGCAGCTCAGCTCAGCTAGTTGCCAGAATGCATTCAATACGGAAAATCGAACATTAGGCGTCTATGGGCTGTGTGGTCGATGCCACAAACAGACGAATCTGAATAGAGCAAATTTCAAATTTCTCATTGAATTATGAGGAAATTACTTCAACGTGAAAACATTTGTTGGTCTTTATAAAATATACTAAAATGTGATTGATTGATATTAATTTTCACTGTTAATATTCCTACAAAAAATTTTTTACAAGTATGTAATAACATTTCGCGCTGCTTTACTGAAATGAGCACTTGAATAATAGTAATTTAAAAATTTAAACTAACTTTAAGTTTGAACGATAACCATATCTCAAAAACTACTGAACCGATTTTGATAACATTTAGATCATTCCCTAAGTTTATATATATACTTTATACAAGTCAAAATTAATTATTAAAATTAATAGGCTAAAATTTTAACCCTGATAATGCCGTAAAATGTAAAACCCGTTGGCTATTTAATTAAAAATAAATATACTACATAGTTTGTGATCGTGAAACAGTACAGTTTAAAATAAAATAATAATTATGGCGGAGTTTCATCACGTGCCGACGATGGAGAGTATAAATTATATCAAGTCAAAATAAGTTATCACGATATATCTTTTAACTCCCGAGAAATTTGTGGACAAACATACAAATATACAAAATATAATATATAAAAATATCTATAAGTTATATAAAAATATGTAACTTACGAAATTAAATATAAATACTTGGACGCCTAAGTAAATCATTATATTTAAATACTAGCTGTTGCCAGCGACTTCGTCCGCGCGGAGTTCGTTTACTCCGCACTGCCCCTCCCCCGTAGGCGATAGGGTGATAATATGTAGCCTATATGTTGACCCGACCTATTAGTAATATTCATACAAAATTTGAAGTAAATCCATGCAGTACTTTTTGAGTTTACCCCGGACATACACACAGACAAACAGACAAACAGACAAACAGACAAAAATTCTAAAAATTATATTTTTGGCTTCGATATCGATTGTAGATCACGCCCCAAGTGTTCTTTTAAAAAAATATTCAATGTACAGTTTTGACTTTCCTACGATTTTATTATATGTATCGACTAGCTGTTGCCAGCGACTTCGTCCGCACGGACTTCGTTTACTCCGCACAGCCCCTCCTCCGTAGGTGATAGCGTGATAATATGTAGACATTATGTTGACCCGACCTATCAGTAATATTCATGCAAAATTTGAAGTAAATCCATGCAGTACTTTTTGAGTTTACCCCGGACATACATACAGACAAACAGACAGACAAACAGACAAACAGACAAACAGACAAACAGACGAACAGACGAACAGACGAACAGACGAACAGACGAACAGACGAACAGACGAACAGACGAACAGACGAACAGACGAACAGACGAACAGACGAACAGACGAACAGACGAACAGACGAACAGACGAACGGACGAACGGACGAACGGACGAACGGACGAACGGACGAACGGACGAACGGACGAACAGACGAACAGACGAACAGACGAACAGACGAACAGACGAACAGACGAACAGACGAACAGACGAACAGACGAACAGACGAACAGACGGACAGACGGACAGACGGACAGACGGACAGACGGACAGACGAACAGACGAACAGACGAACAGACGAACAGACGAACAGACGAACAGACGAACAGACGAACAGACGAACAGACGAACAGACGGACAGACGGACAGACGGACAGACGGACAGACGGACAGACGGACAGACGGACAGACGGACAGACGGACAGACGGACAGACGGACAGACGGACAGACGGACAGACGGACAGACGGACAGACGGACAGACGGACAGACGGACAGACGGACAAACAGACAAAAATTCTAAAAACTATATTTTTGGCTTCGATATCGATTATAGATCACGCCCCAATTATTCTTTTAAAAAAAATATTCAATGTACAGTTTTGACTTTCCTACGATTTTATTATATGTATAGATTATTCAATTCTAATACCATTACATACATACATGTCAAACTGTTTTCTTTTTCGACGGTTGATAAAAACTAGAGATCGCTCTGTGGTCGACGATAGACGTCGTCTTATATGAATTGTACTCGTCGGGAAACACAGCCTTAGAAAGTATGTTCCAGTCCCATGCGGTTCGAATGAAGAATGACGAGTCGAACCACTTTGTTTGGGTATGCGGAATGTCCACCATATGGTGATGCATAGATTCTGTGCGCCTTGACAATCGATAGAAAAACGGGGATGGCGGAATTAAGTCGTGCAATTCTGCAGCGCACTTTCAAAAGTGTATCCGATAAAAAAACGATAAACTAGCCACTCTGCGATGATTAGCGAGGCTCTGGAGTTTTTTGGTAGGCAAAAGCCTCTTGGCACGACTCTATCGCCCCAAGTGTCTGCAGCTGGTATATAGTGCTATAGTCTGCGTACTTATAGATATCGGGCATCAGCAGATTGTCAAAAACGCAGTGTCGCAAGTCATGCCGATCCCTACAACTATAGGCCAATTTCAGTCACGACCATACCATAGAATATCATACTCTGCAAGACTATGGAGCGTGTACTGAACAGCAGGCTAATGGCACAACTATAAGCGAACTATCTACTCAGTGACCGCCAATACGGGTTTCGCCGAAATTGGTCCACTGGGGATTTTCTAGCGAATGCCATCTACATCAGGAGTGCGGCCATCGAGAAGCATAATGAAGCACTAACTGTCCCCCTTAATATCTTGAAGGCCTTGTGACAGAGTCTGGCATGATAGTTTTATTGGCAAGCTTCCATCGTATGGTCTATCTACTGGTCTCTGCGCCTGGATCTCAGATTTTCTGCGTGGCCAGTCGATAAGAGTAGTCGTAGACGGTTGCTCGTCCGACCAAATGGCTATAAATACCGGATTCCCTTAGGGATCAGTTCTCTCTGCAACTCTATTCCTGCTACATATTAACGATCTGCTGAAGCCTGGTATCTACAAGTACGCAGCCGACGGCACAGTTGTGGAGAGTTACCAGTGCGCGAGTCAAAACGGCACAGATTCGATCCCTCAGAGGTGATGTCGATAGTATGAACCTGTCCTTACAGGCAGTCTCCGATTGGGGCGATGCCAATCTGGTTACCTTTGATGCGACTAAGACCCAGGCGTTTCTGTTCTCCGCTAAACGGCATCTATTCCACTTATCTCCGTCTTTTAAGGGTGTGTCTGTGCCAATAACTGACCACCTCGAGCTCCTTGGTATCACCTTAACACCTACTCTCAACTTTAGTTCGTACATCGAATCAAAAGCCCAAGTTGCCTTAAAAAAGCTTGGTATTCTGGCAAAGGTGAGACAGTATTTCAGACCGATACAGTTATTCAACCTTTATTAAGCACAAGTCCGTTCGTGCATGGAATACTGCTCTCATTTCTGGGATGGATCTGCCAAATACCAGCTGAAGATGCTTCAAGCGATAGAGAGGCGTGCCAAGAAGCTCATAAACGACGATGATCTGGTAGGCAAAAACTCCAGAGCCTCGCTCATAGCCGCAGAGTGGCTAGTTTATCGGTCTTTTATCGGATGCTGAGGAATTGCACGACTTAATTCCGCCATCCCCGTTTTTCTATCGATCGTCGAGGCACACAGATTCTAGGTATCGCCATGTGGCGGACGTCCCACGTACCCGGACAAAACGGTTCAACTCGACATTCTTCATTCGAACCGCAAGGGACTGGAATGCTTGCTGAGTTTGTGTTCCCCGATTAGAGCAATCTGGGGATCTTCAAGAGAAGAGTGAACAGGTACCTTCTAGGGAAGCTTGTTCCATCTTAGGCCACATCTTAGCTTACCATCAGGCGAGATCGTGGTCAAGCGCTTCCCTATCTAATATCGATACTAAAAAAAATCAAGTAAGTTTGCTAATGATTTTTGAAACTGCACATAACTATTTTTCCTCTTATTTTGACTTTATCTTCTTCATTTTCAAACTCGTAACTATTGAGTAAATAAACACTCTGATGTTTCCTCTACTTATGTACAGCTTACGGAGAATCCCGTAGGTTTATAACAATAAACAGAAACATCTAAAACGGAATTGTCTTAACCAAATGTTTGCTCAGTAAATTGGAAACTGAAGCTCAAATAAAATTAGGTACTCAAATAAACTATTAAAGACCTTACGGAGGTTAGTGAGTGATCTGACTCAACTTCAAACCTTTGCGGAAATTCTCGAATCTTAATAAGACAAGGCCACAATAGGCTTGTGAATTGAATATATTGTCGTTTTAAGGATTAATTATGATAAGAAGATAACAAAAAACTAAAATATTTATTATAAAACATAAGGATTAATAATGTTTCTAAAAATAAAATTTCAGAAAAAATATACATTAAGTCACGTGACAGCGACCACAAATCTGAAAGCGTTACGTCACGCCCTGGCAAAACGTCATCTTAATGTCACTTTCATAGAAGCCACAGAGTATGTAGTGTAGAAATTACCACAGCGTGATAACATTAGGACGCCATGACAGTCTAGAGTGTTTTCGCGGTAAATTTTAATTTCAATTTAAAAACGCGAATTTTTTATTATAGATGTACATCATTTCACAAAAATAATTAATTTACTTAATGTGGTAAATTTTTTAAAGTTTTTCTAAATTCAGTCAACTAGCCTAAAAAGTATCCTGTGTGCTAATTCACGTCACATGTGCGCCAAATTTCATCCAAATCTCTCAAGCCGTTTTTATATCATTAAGCAACAAACGTCCTAACATCCAAACTTTGGAATTTATATTACTATAGATACTTTAGGTCGTAAAAGGCGACCGATTGCTTATACGAGTCACTACCATCGTGGCTACTAGGTGGCAGACTTCTGCATTGTCACGCCCGGGTCTGGTACCACCGCCTTACATATTCCTGTCGCAATAGCGTCGGTACTTGTCACTGTCCTGTTCTGGTTTGAAGGGTAAGGTAGCCGGTAAATTAATGCATGTGTCATTAGACCTCGCCACAAGATAGCAACGCACCATTAACACATTTGGTGTCTATAGGCGATGATTGACTCTTTCCATCAGAAAACCCATCTGCTTGTTTGCTATCTTACGATTAAAAAAAAATCTGTCTATCTGTTACCCTTTAACAACCAAATCACTGAACCGACTTCAATTAAATTTGGCAAGAAGAGGCTGCAAATAAACGGTTACCGAAACAATGAGATTTTTACATTAGCTACAATTTCGTACTAACACTAAACTTCGTAACATAACATGTAATTTTTGAAACTGCCAAGGATGTTACTTCCCTTCCCTCCCAAGGGCCTTTTATATATAGTTGTAAACTCGTTATATTAGGCCGTCCCGAAACTTACAAAATTGAATAAGACGGCTACTGTTGTTGCAGAAAATAACTTTTTTAATATTAAAATTATATCGGTGGACAAATTGTAGTTACACAATTCACACAAAATCACTTTAGAAATATTGAAGTTTGAATTTGAATATTTTTTTATTTTTTAACGTGACGTACATGGGGACTAGTTCTGGCGTTGAATAAAGTAATAGAGAGCTATTTTTGATTAAATGTATTTTACTAGCCGATAGTATTAATGTTTAGCATCAGTTTGGTGCGCTTAACTCATTTTTGACCATATCGTGGATTGGATCCTTTTTGTTTAACTACGTCCAATTACATGAATTGGTCTATCCCCAAAGTAAGCAATTTATTTGCTTTTTTTTTCATAGTATAAGATAACAAACAAGCAGATGGGTCTCCTGATGGAAAGAGTCAACCATCGCCTTTAGACACCAAAGGTGTTGATGGTGCGTTGCTGTCTTGTGAGGAGGTCTTATGCCACATGCATAAGTTTACCGGCTACCTTACCCTCCAAACCGGAACACGACAGTGACAAGCACCAACGCTATTGCGGCAGGAATAGGTAAGGCGGTCATACCAGACCCGGGAGAGCCAATGCAGAACTCTATCGCCTAGTAACCAATCGGTCGCCTTTTACGACTTGCCTGGCAGAAAGGCAGTTGGCATATTCTTCAAAGGAGCCCGGGACCAAAACGGGGGGAATTATCATAACAATTTACGTCTTCTTGCATATAATAATCCAGTTTGTGGTTATTTTCCACTTACTGCTTACTCTTGCGTTAAAAGTGGGTTATTTTATGCAAAAAGGCCTAAATCGATATGAGAAAAAAATATTTTGTTCGTAAAAGTCAAAAAATTTTAGTCACTTGAGTCACATTCTTTTTTGGCTGGATATCTTTGATTCGTCTAATCTGACGTATATTAATATTTTAACACAACTGAACGTTGTGTTAATATATGTTCACCTTTTTTGGAAGGGCTTTATATAGGTACTTCTCTTTTAACAAGCTAGGCCGAGTCCCATCAATTGCGTAGTCTGAATGGCTATTCAAAGAAAGGGGTGGTCCTCAATTCCGCCTTTTACTTTTTCTATTCCATAATCTATATTTTTACTTTATATTTTAGATAATCATGAACCCCGCCAGAGCCCGAGCTGCTACTGGGATCTTCGGTTTTTAAAAAACCACGAAAAAACCTCACTTTTGCCCGACTCCGGGATTGAACCTCATGACCTGAGCCGTTTTTTTTCATTGGCTAACCCCTAAACAGTCAGACCTTTAAATAGACAGACAGATAGACCTATTTTTTATTTTAATAACAACTAAGCGTGGCTAACATTGCAATCCATTACTCTCGAGCAATACAATTATATTTACTTTTAAACTTAAATGTAGGTTGTTCTCCAACAAACGTCCAACTTAAAGCTTTGACGATACAACTTTGTGGGTGACGTATTCAACGTTTGAAATTTCATTTCACTCAACTAGTAGAAAAGAGAATTGCTTTGCTACTGAGATTTAGTGTAAGAACACACTAATGCGCGCATTCTACGTATACAGATTAAAATTTTTGCAATAAAGTGTTCGTTTCTTTGCATATTTAAATATTCCCGGACCCATGTCTATGAATAATGTCAGCAATTTTTCGATTGATACACTTTAGATTTAGCACGAACATAAAATTAACTACTTCAATTTTATAAATAAAATATAATTTTAATATTAATCCACATATTTACCGCATTATAGACTAGACTTTTGTTATTGTGTATTATCCGCCAATTGACATTAATTCCTTGTTCTTCAAAATTATGAAGACACTCAAACTGTGAGCTCCTTAAGTATTTTGAAGAGCACCAGCTGAATAATGATCGTCAGTACGATTCATCGTGGCTTGCGATCTTCTAGTATACCTAACGCATCGCTGGGTGGAGCCAATTAAGTCCAAGGCAAAGGCAGTTTGTTTAGACATAAGTCTTAACTAACTGCCAATGACTAAGACTTTTGATTGGGTATGGCACGAGGCGCTTTTTTCGAAGCTACCTTCCTATAAGCTTTCCGAGAAATTATGCAAGTGAAGAGCTTTCTTGCTGATCAGAGCATCAAGGTTAAAATCGACGGTGCGTGCTTCAACTTCAAACCTGTCAATGCTGTTTTCTTTCAACGACACTGTTTCTCCTGCATATTAATGACATGTTGCGAATTAGTAACATAAATTGCTATGCAGATGATGCTACATACTCAGTACTGGTGATACCACATAGTCAGACCGTAGCGGTATATCTCGGGAACACTTAGAAGAGTGCCGGAATTAGATTATGTCTGAGGCCAAGAATCGACAAACTGATGTCTCGGAATGGGGTTGTCAAAATTTGGATATGCTTAATCCCAAGAAGACATAACTTTGCGCGTTTACCACTAAAAAGACACGCTTTCACCTAGATTTGGGGATACTCTTCTGACAGCCACAACTAGTATCGAAATTCTGGGAGTCCACATATCGAATAATATAGGTAGGTGGTAGAATTCTGCAACATCTCGCTCGGGTTTATAGGATCGGTGTTTGGCGCTATTTCTTCCAATTTAGAGGGTAAGGTAGCCGGTAAACTTATGCATTAGGTATTCCATCTCTACCGCACAGGTAACAACGCACCATTAACATCTCTGATATCTTTAGGCGATGGTTGTTTCCTGCCATTAGAAGGCTATCTACTTGTTTGCTATCTTATGATATAAAGAAAAAAAAAACACCTTTGAGATCTTTAGGCGTCTGCCCATCAGGAGAACCATAAGCTTGTTTAAAATTTAACACTTGTACTCTTTCATAATTCACAAACTATACATATATTTTATATTCTATACACTTTCCATCATCGGCACTGTATGAAATTCCTTTATTTCCATTATTTAAGTATATAATAAAACATCCTGAAGATGCTTAAAAGGTGAAACCGGTCGAGTGATATACAAAAATAAAGTTTTGATGTGAAATGAGAATACAAGTGCTTAGCCAATTGTGTGTACATATATTTGTTTTTAATTAAATAGCCAACTGGTTTCATCATCATCATGGCCAAAATGTGAAACCGGTTGGCTATTTAATTATAAACAAATTTATGTAGTTCGTGAATTGTGAAACAGTACAAGTGTTAAAAAATAATCATTGTGACGGAGTTTCACCAAGTGTGGTCAATATAAAGTATAAATTATATTAGCGTGTTTGCTATCCTATGATATGAAAAATGCCAAGTGCAAAGACCCATGGTATTCCAAGTGTGCATCATCACAATCATCTGATCCACATATGACCCTTACGCTTATTTTATAAAAATACGTAATCTCCTGGTGTGTCCCTACAATAATTAAGTGTACGTCATTGAACAACGTGTTTGGAAGGAGTGAATAAAATATAATTATTGCGTTAACTACGCAAATAAAGTTTATGTAAGTTTTTGTTATGCGTTTTAATTATTCGTGGCCCATTTGCACGCTATTAGCAATTTTTAAAACAATGTAACAGATGATTACAAAACTTATGTTTAATTTAAATAAAGCACCTGGATGACCGAGCGTTGTACGTTTTTAAAATCGTTGGAGTCATTTCATATGTATATGTCGGATACATATATGCATACACAGACACACAGATACATAGTAGTCTTAGTATTTTTGGTGTAAATTGTATCATCAGAAAATCATCCTCTTCACAATGATTGAACTTGATTAATTATTAACAACATTTTACAATAATCTCAATTGTTGGATTATTATGTGTATTTGCCGATTCCGGGCACATAATCATTACGTGACGTAGAGGCAAGTATGTTCTTGCCTCTACGTCACGTAATGATTATGTATCCCAATATTCTTTATTGGAATACTGATAAGATTTCATGGTTATAATTAGTTAAACACTATCAAGAAATACGCGAGGTGGTTTATTGCATTACGATTTTACGCGGAAATACATCCGAACGCCGCGATTCACTGGCAAAACTAAAGGTGCGCAGTGCTCCGCGACCGGCTCTGGCGCTATTATGTAACCTTTGTGGCTTCCGCTAGCGTAGGGTAGTTTATTTACCCACGGACTGTGTACGTACAGGTACATGATTTTATTGAATAATCTAGTCAAAAACTAATCTCATATATTTTATAGATATTTGGGCTCAGTATCGAATACACTCCTTCAATAGGTCTCACGCAAAAAAACAGCCTGTAATATCAGTCGATAAGAAAAAATACTATTGTTAAAATATATTATCTAAACTATTTAAATAACGATAATTATTGTTGTGTATTGCTTCCGGTAGAATCGTCATCGGAAGTTGCAAAATCAGTTTTTTTTTGTAATAACTGGAGTTTTTATTTAGTAACACACGCCCAATTTAACGGTTTTAGCTATGAAATAAAATATTTTATGCTTATTTCGTAATGTTCTAATTATGAACTTAAAAAGAGTTTTATAATGACATGCATTATAACTTTTAAAATTAAAAAAGTCGCTGGTTAAGTTTTTAATTTACACAGACATGTCTGAAAAAAATACAATCTTCGGAGAATCTCCGGTTATTCAATGTAACCGTAGAATACCATTATTGTTGTGTTCCAGTTTAAAGGCTAAGGTTGTTTTAGCATAATTTATAAGATAATAAATAAGCAGATGCCTGAATGGTCGATTGGCTGGATTGATGGATGGATGGGTAGCTAAACTTATGTGGCGATGGTTAACTCTTTCCATAGGGAGAGCTATTTTGATAATAACTATTTGCTATTTCTATGATTTGAAAACAATAGAATATATTGTATTTATAATATGACCTTTCAATATAGTTATTTATTCTAACATTTTAGAGAAACCCTAAGCCTCTCTTTCTTGAATTTTGGTAACAAAACATTTAAGATATTCCATTAAGGTATTAAACTTAATAATATTCAACGTAATAACTTAACGATTCTATTATGAAAAGTTTTGTATTGAGAAGAAATAAGCAGAGCAAACTTTAAAGTCTGTTCAAAGATGTTCCGGAGCGATTCCCTCGGCTTCGTAATGTGAAAGCGAATAGTCCTTTCCGCGAGATAAATATCTGTGAGTTATCCACGCTGGAACACGACAAATAAACTTGTATACGACTTCAATGCTTTACGCTGGGAATTGTAGCACAGAGCAAAGAAATATGTGGAGTTGTCTTTGTCGAAATAAATTTCATCAAATCTTTGAGTAATTATTTAAAAAATATTGACTCGTGATAAGGACTTATAAAATTTATTTAAATAAAACATTTTTGACTTTTGAGATTAAATTGCTGGATCTTATAGAAAAAGGCGGGAACAAGTATGGATATCTCTTATTTTAGTTTTGCCGGTAATGATCTACTATTTGTGGTTAGTTATAGTTAGGTACTGATCAATATCTGTGAGATGTCTACTTTGCAATATAAGATTGAAAGCTATACACAAAATAATATCTTGTGTATGGCTTTCAATGATTTAAACGGGAAAATTTAAAAAGCAAAAAAAATTAAAAAAAAAAGCAAAAAAATATCTGGAATTGCCTTTAATGAAATATCTTTTACATCATCTTTGTTAGATGTAAAACAGGAAGAAACACATAGATATCTTTTTTAGATTTATTTGTAATTATTTTACTACTTTCAGTTATTAGCTTCCAGTTAAGTACTGATAAATATTTGTGAGATGCTTACACTTGAATTCGACAAATAACCTTGTATACGGCTTTAATATTTTAAGCTTATGATTGGAGTAAAGAGCAAAGAAATATGTGGTGTTGTCTTTGTTGAAATAATTTTGTAATATCCTTATCAGATTTTACACTAAGTGGCAGAAAAAAGTAGATATTATCTCTTATTTTGGCTTTACTGGTAATGATTTTATTACTTTTTAATTATGGTTAGGTACTGATAAATATCTGTGAGATATCCATACTATAATACGATAAATAAATTTGTATACGGCATTAATCTGGGAGTTGTAATAGAGCAAAGAAATAAATGGAGTTGTCTTATTCAAATATGTTTATCATTATCCTTGCTAGATTTCACAGAGAACAAGTGGATGTGTCTCTTATTTCAGTTAAACTGGTAATAATCTTACTATTTTAGTTCTAATAATCGCAGTTAGGTACTGGAAATATCTAGGTTAAGGTATAGTAAGATATCTACAGTGGAAGTGACAAGTATTATAACGTCATTGACATATACATTAGTATGTCAATGATTTGAAAAATATTTTTCAAATATATGAAAAGAAAATTGGGTTGTGACTGTGTCATGGATACAGGCATGCACATGGCGTGCATCTTTTACGTGAATACGTTTACGTCATGCGTAACATCTTGCGATGGTAACATTTTTCATTCATCGTTCCGATCACAATGTTCCCGTCAAACCAGCCTATGGATTTAAATGGTCTAGATACCACGTCCATCTTGTGGATAGCGAAGTAGAGCGAAAGGCGGCGCTACTATCAGATGATGACCCGCTATTATCCACCGATACCGAAGAGAAGTAGGTGAAAGAATCGAAACCTACGCAAAAAAAGGCTCGGGGTCTGATAAAATCACAAATAATGTAGTTAAATACCTCTTTCCCTCCCTTGTATACCTACTAGTGTGCATTTTCAATGCACTCCTAGCCGGTTCTGCGTTTTAGGACGAGTGTAAAGAAGCCCCTATCATAGGAATAAGCCAGGAAATTCTCGAAATAATGTCAACAGTTACCGTTTTACTAGCTTATCAATACGTTAGGCAAAATCTACGAAAAAATCATAGTAACTCGCCTTAAGGCATTTGTTCACGAGAAAGGTCTTATAATAAATGAGCAGTTCGGTTTCCGAGCAGCTCACTCTTGCACTCATTAAGTGTACCCACTCACAGAATACATTTTAAACTCTTTAAATACAGCCCCAGGGCTGCAAATTTCAACCGGTGTGATCTAGTTTTCGACGTCTCATAGGCGTTCAATAAAATATGGCACAGTAGCTTAATATACAAGCTATGCCGAATGATATGCCGGAAGTGTCCGAGAGACTCGTACTCATCATATGAGAGTAACTAAACAACCACCGATTTCATTCCGTGTAGTGGGTTCAGTCTCCACTCATAGGTCGATCACACCAGGTGTTCCGCAGGAATGCGGGATTTAGACACAAAGTGACCTTTTACAAGATTTGCGTAAGGCCTATTCTATCACACGCCTGCGTAGCGTTTGCCCATATGTACCCTATTTATTGCAAATAAAGAAATTATTATTATTATTACTATTATTATCTCTCCCGTACAGATTTGCATCCGTTGCAAGTTGTACGGGACAAATACTAGCGCATTGTCACGGGTGCATCGTGATATACATTGACCTTCATAAAGATCTCAAATTGCCGAGTTTAGCAAGGCATTTCAAGTTATTTCCAAAATATATTTCAATCACACCAACACACACCCTAATCCACTGCGGCTGACTTCATCCCAGATCCTAATCCCGATACCAACTTATGTAGGCCCCGCCACGTTCTCACCGATCCTGATGACCTGATAACTGTGGCCAACGAAACATACCAAAGCACTACACACCTACACGCGGGTCAACGCCACTAATGCTCTTATTACAAATCACGACGCCACCCCTAAGCCGAGGATCGATCTCATAGGAAACACCCTTAGAGTGGAGGGTGTATAACCCCAAATCTTTGAGCTCTGGCTGAGCACTCTGCTGTTCACGACCGGCGAAGCCTTAAAGGCCGTTAAGGCCCGCAGAGTACACGTGCCATCGTTGATCGGTTCGGACGCCTTCACCTTTTTGCGTTCTCGACACTTCTGCACTTTTTCATATGGGGTTTCATGGGTATCATTAGATTGCTGCTTAAAATTTCTTTCAAATATTACTTACTAGTTGTGCCCGCGACTTCGTTCGCGTGGAAAAAAATCTAAAATTAAAACCCGCATAGTTCCCGTTCCCGTGGGATTTTCGGGATAAGAATCTTATTCTTGGGTCTCAAACTATATTTGTACTAAATTTTATCCAAATCGGTTCAGTGGTTTGGCCGTGAAAGCGTAACAGAGAGACAGAGAGACAGAGAGACAGACAGACAGACAGACAGACAGAATAATTTTAATAAGAAACAAATTTTAATCAGAAAAGTGAATCAGTCCGCCTCTGCATTGCTACACCCTATCAGGGTACATATGTTGTTCCTAGTATGTATACTTAACACCTATAAATGTATAACATATGACGCAATAAAGTATTGAGTATTGAGTTACTTTCGCATTTATAATATTAAATAGTATATAGTATATATATATATATATATATATATATATATATATATATATATATATATATATATATATATATATATATATATATATATATATATATATATATATATATTATATAGTATATAGTATGGATTCCTTATATTTTTTAAAGCTTCTAAAAGATTCAATTGTGGCTGATTACAATTTCGCACAGAATTTTTCACTTAAGTGCCATATATATTTACTATTAGAGTTGAAAACTATTTTTTTTAAATTAAACAATCAATAAATTTTTACAAGAGCTGTCGAATAAAACCTAATCGAATTTTATAGTTGCTCTGAGTCTAAAGATATACCACATTATGCAAAATATGTAACGCAGTAAAATTTACTAAAAATAGCGGCACTTCCTACTCCACTATTCGCGAAGCATCGTAATCCGCGTTTAGCTTATCAAATTATTTGATTCTTTAGCTATTGTAGCGGCTCAAAACAATCACAAACGCTACAAGAAAAAATAATAAAAAATGGACAAAAATCAATAACAAATGGAAAAAATGAAATTCTAAATAAAATCCTGAATCGCGATATCACAATTATTTATCTTGTAACACTATATACAAGTTTCAACGTTTATCAAATGGACTTCGGTCCCCAGGCAGTACACCTTGCCTGGCTGGGAAGATCTTCCTTTTCCCTTCCTTGTCTTTGTGTGACGTCATCGATCTCAACAGTAATGACGTCACCTGACAAGCAGCTGGCCCGCTGGTTCTACACTTTGACCCTTCAGCGGTACGGACCAGCGGCGCCACACTATCCAGTGGTATAATTAGATTTTGGATGTTGGTGATAGTTAAGTAGCTATAACACCAAACTCTATCCCCCAATTTTGTTATCATCCGTTTTTTGAACTGTCCCCCTAATTATGTAGGCAATTTTAAAGACGTATTCACGTCAAAAACTAATGTAAGAATTTTTTTCGTGGACTTCAGGATGTCTGTGTGTATGGATGTGTCATGGTTACGCTTTTAATGCTTAATGTAAGGGTTCCATTTTTTTTGACAGCGTCACGGGATTGTTTCCTAATGAAAATTAAGAGTCGTTTAATTATTTTCTAAATTAAACGAGCGTTATCAGGCATGCACTTTTGAATTATCCGACTTTTTCCGTGTTTCTAGTAACAATTCTACTACGCCTCTGTGGTCTTGTGGTCCAGTGTCGGTGTTGAACTCACGTCCTCGTGTTTCGTGGTTTCCCCGGGTTCGATTTCCAGGTGGAGGAATTCAAAAACGTGTTTTTTCAGTTTTCTGATTAAAATAACGTTGACCTGGATTGGATAAGTGCCCGTTGGTAATAGGCTTGCCACCATATTATATGTGACTAAGTATCTTCGCTAATCGTGGGTGCACTTGTTGTACCTCTGCCTACTTGTTCGGGGATATGGGCGTGAAGACTCTAATACTTGTTGGGAATCGTCGAGGTATTTATCAATATAAATATATGTAAGATATCTACACTGAGATGTGATTCACAAAAAAAGACACCATTTCTCGTACGATACCTTGGATTGACTACTGTTACCTGGTCATATTAATGGCCAGCGATTGCGTTATGGAAATGATGTTTAGGCCCCGACACCATATCCCTGTGCTCTTGCGAGGGTAAGGGTCTATCTACAAGGTTATTCTACTAATTGCTTAGATTATGGATACTTCTGTAATTATTTTAGGCTATTATTTAAATGTTTATATATTACCATTACACTTCTAAGGAATTATACTTATTTTGGTCTTTAGGAGCTCAATAGAATTGAAATAAAATAAAATTTTTAGTCAAACACTGTTATAATGTAAAAATAATTGCAAAGTATTGTTTGCCGTGTGGAGGTGTATAGTTCACAAATACGATATACGCCCGTAATTTCGTAAAAGCAATTGTTTGATTATTGCGTTGCGTGCTGGCGTGAACAATACTAATTTTATATATAACTTATCAGCACATTAAAGCTAATTACGCGGTATTATAATATAATTTCTGTTATTGAAAATTATTTACGCGAAATATCCAGCACAAGTCTGCTCATCAACAAATAGAGCGCTAATAGACATTGTCTGAAATATATGAAATTGTAGCGTTCTGAAAATTATTTAGAATTTAGAAATGATTATCTGTATGGTTTTTGATTTTAAGTTATTAAAATCATTTGGTTTTTAATTTATATTGTATGGTGGTCAGGTTTTGGAACGAAGTTCCTTATCGCGCGTTGTGAAAGGGGGCTAGACGGAAAATTCGACCGCGGGTCGAAATTTGACCGGGTGCCGAAATTCGACCGTGGGTCGAAATTCGACTGTGTGCCGAAATTAGACCGCGGGTCGAAATTCGACCGGGTTCTGAAATTCGACCGGGTGCCGAAATTCTATTTCACATTGAACAGTGTGGTCTCGCGACGATTATTTTTGTTGAGTGTATACAGGTTTTTGTAAATAATAATAAAAGGAACTTCCTTCCATCCGGGTGTCCCTTGACACCTCTCAAGTTTTTTGTTTTTAGGGTTAAAATCACTCGTGTGTCTGTCTGTCTGTTCGTCAGTATGACACAACTATTTTATTCCAAAAATTTTCCCCGTGTTGGATCCGGGCTCCTTTGAAGAATAGACCAACTGCCGTTCTGCCAGGCAGGTCGTAAAAGACGACCAATTGGCTACGCGAGTCACTACCATCGTGGCTACTAGGTGGTAGAGTTCTGCACTGTCTCGCCGGGTCTGGTACTACCGCCTTACCTATTTCTGCCGCAATAGCGTCAGTGCTTGTCGCTGTCGTGTTCCGGTTTGGAGGGTAAGGTAGCCGGTAAACTTATGCATTAGGTCTCGCCACAAAAAAGCAATGCACCATTAACATCTTTGGTGTCTATAGGCGATGGTTTACTCTTTCCATCAGGAGACCTATCTGCTTGTTTGCTATCTTATGATAGCCGGTAAACTTATGCATGTGGCATTAGAACTCGCCACAAGATAGCAACGCACCATTAACACCTTTGGTGTCTATAGGCGATGGTTGACTCTTTCCATCAGGAGACTCATCTGTTTGTTTGGTATCTTATGATAGTCGGTAAACTTATGCATGTGGCATTAGACCTCGCCACAAGATAGCAACGCACCATTAACATCTTTGGTGTCTATAGGCGATAGTTGACTCTTTCCATCAGGAGACCCATCTGCTTGTTTGCTATCTTATGATAGCCGGTAAACTTATGCATGTGGCATTAGACCTCGCCACAAGATAGCAACGCACCATTAACACCTTTGGTGTCTATAGGCGATGGTTGACTCTTTCCATCAGGAGACCCATCTGCTTGTTTGCTATCTTATGATAGCCGGTAAACTTATGCATGTGGCATTAGACCTCGCCACAAGATAGCAACGCACCATTAACACCTTTGGTGTCTATAGGCGATGGTTGACTCTTTCCATCAGGAGACCCATCTGCTTGTTTGCTATCTTATGATAGCCGGTAAACTTATACATGTGGCATTAGACCTCGCCACAAGATAGCAACGCACCATTAACACCTTTGGTGTCTATAGGCGATGGTTGGCTCTTTCCATCAGGAGACCCATCTGCTTGTTTGCTATCTTATGATATAAAAAAAATACGGGACTGGTAAGTCAGTGACTCAAACACGAACATTTTACGTAAATATTTTTTTTATATCATAAGATAGCAATCAAGCAGATGAGTCTCTTGATGGAAAGAGTCAACCATCGATTATAGGCACCAAAGGTGTTAATGGTGCGTTGCTATCTTGTTGCGAGGTCTAATGCCACATGCATAAGTGTTCAACTAAGCGCATCATTACAGTATTTTAAAAACAACAAAGAAAAATATCGACACGCAGGGATTGAACCTGCGACCGTCTCCCTAAAGCTTAAAGTTACACGTATGTATACCTAGCGATCAGTACAATCGACGTAATCGATCATATAACAAAGAAGAATTTCGCCACGTCAAACCTATCGACACTAGCTCAGTATTAAGGCGTCCCGGTTTTAGGAAGGCGGTCGCAGGTTCAATCCCTGCATGTCGATATTGTTCTTTGTTGTTTTTAAAGGATTTCCAGGTTTCCCAAGCACGGAGTGAGTGCTATAACATAAAAATAATTGTTATAATGTTATTTGTAATAGTCCCAAACGGACAGTTTCAACTAAGTGCCTAGTTGGCGATAGCTTGCAACCCATTGATATAAAAAGAGGAAGATACGTTACCTAGTCACAGCGCCTGGTCCTACAAAACTAGGTCCGTGTACATAGTGTTTGTATTATGCCACTCAGTCACGCGCGGGACATCGCAACATCAAACGCTTCTACTTTCCGATTGTTTTTACCATTAAACACGCTTCAAAATGCTTTCTTGTGTATTTAACCAGTGTTATAATCACTCAAGGAAAAAAAATAAGACATGGGATTACTTTCCATTCGTAAGTACAGCTAAAACATTAAATTTGTTTAAAAATAAGATTTTCTTTGTTTATCGGTAACCATGGCGATGAGGTGGTCCGCGGCTATTGGCTAATGAAATTTCGCTCGTACGAGTGTATCCGGCCCAAGGAAGTTACATTCTACCCGGAATGCTTACACGCGCTTCGAAATCGTTCCGAAGAGTACCACGACATGAGTGGAGTGTGTCTCTTTCTACTAAATAAAGCGCCAATCGCCATATATAAGTGTGACCATGCGTAGTTTGCAAATTACTAAGTAATTCTACTAATTTGGGATACAGTTTTTACATTGCATAAGTAATTACGTAATAATTAAAATAAGCACATTTTAGAACTCACTGTGTTAATTACAACCCATTTTATGCTAATGTATTTATGGACGTGTATGAATAAAAGGGATTTAACGATTACCGAATATATAAAAATCTACCATCAGGATAGTTTTATTTACACTGGCAATTGCAAAAAAGGGACAACATCCACTTTTGTCGTTGTCTTGCTCAGAACGTTTTCCTCTCTGTTAAGTAAGAAACAAATGTCAACTTTATGAGTACATTTTTATTTTCAACATTTTTATTTTCAAATATTGTTTCGTAGTAATTCCAGTTATCGTATATAAGTTCCTTGATCCGGCCTAACACTGATTTTGTTTATCCGTAACCATGGCGACGACACACGCAGTGGCTAATACTATTTCGCTCGTACGAGTGTATCCGCCCTATCTCTGTCTTTGTTTCCATGTTTATGATTGTGATAACAGATGTGTGTGCGTGTCGGTGTATATGTATTCTGCCGAGCCTAGTTTAGTGAATGCGATATAAGAACGTAACGTACCTTTCTCTTTTATATCAATGTTGCAACCTATCACATTGTGGGACGAAGTATCTTTGGCTGACCGTGGGTGCACTTGTTGAACCTGTAGCTGTTTCTTCCGGGATACGGGCTTGAAGACTCATTTTTTATACTATTTTTTTAAACGGTTAAGAATCTTGAATACTTTTTCCCGTATTGTTTTGGGCTCCTTTGAAGAAAAGACCAATTGCCGTTCTTCCAGGCAGCTTTTTTATATTATAACATAGTAAACAATCAGATGGGTCTCCTGATGGAAAGAGTCAACCATCGCCTATAGACACCATATATGTTAATGGTGCGTTGCTATCTTGTGGTGCGGTCTAATGCCACATGCATAAATTTACCGGCTACCTTACCGTACAAACCGTAACACGACAGTGACAAATACTGACACTATTGCGACAGGAATAGGTAAGGCGGTGGTACCAGACCCGGACGAGACAATGCAGAATTATATCACCTAATAGTCATGATGTTAGTGACTCGCATAGCCAATCGGTCGCCGTTTGCCACCTGCCTGGCAGAACGGCAGTTAGTCTATTCACCGTCCCGGAACCAACACAGGGAGCAAAATGTCGGAAAAGGCGACCGATTGGTTTATTACTCTTATTTTTTTCTACGTCGCCTCTATGTATTCTAAACTCTACTCACGAGCCTTACTAAGCCAACGGAATTGTAGTAAATATTCTGCTACGGAAATGTATATTTGATGCTACTATAAAATGTCTATGTTCGTCATAAAACAGGATAAATTTTACTCAATGTGTTGTTCCTTTTTAAGTTAATTTCTACTTATGTTATAAGTGTAACTCGTGGTGTATTGGTTGGCCTATTTGGCTCAGCTAATTTTTCCCGGGCAATGATGTGTATATATATACATATACATATATATATATATATATATATACGCATTGGTCCCTGGTTTGATTTCGGGTTGTGGAAGTGTTATTGAATTTTTTGAGGTAATTCTTGAAATTTCTTGAAATTTGAAGTCTCGGCAGGGATGGAGAATACCACTTATTTTGGTAACCGATAACCGGTAACAATTTAAAGTTATATTGCACTCTGAAAGTTACATAAATATTGCCCATATTGATTCTGTATAGTAACGACCAAATTATTGGAAATAGATGTCATCGTTACACGTCAAGCTAGTGTTACAAGTGGAAATTTTAAGTACCATTTCAAACAAAATAACGAATAAAAGCAATAATGAGCAGTTCCAAACAATTTCGAAATCCGTGTGGCGCTGTCGCCGTATCCAATAATTGAATATATTTGTCCAGAGTACGAAATTAATTAAATTAATAATAATAAGTATTCATTTAAAATTGAAATCAGTTTTCAAGAGTAGCCCTACTTATTACACTAATGAATACATACATATGTGACGTGAATCTGTATACAAATGTTAGTTTACGTTACGTTTACAATGATTTGATAGAAACGTATACCAAATTATGAAACTATTTGATGGTAACATAATTCTTAAGCAACGCTCCGTGTAGTTTGATTTGCAATTACTTGTATTGATCAATATTAATATCAATTTCAAATCAATATCCTTTCCACGGTTTTGCATTCGTTGGAAAGGTCTCGGGCTCCGTGAGGTTTATAGCAAAATGTTAAAAGAAAAGCAAAGCAAAGCCATCTGGTGGCGAAACGGAGTTCGCCGGGTTAGCTAGTATTATTATATAAATGCTATCAGTTTACGTTTTAAACATTTACGATGATACTTTTTTATTTGATGTAAAAAAAGTTTATAAACTATATCAACTGTCTGAAATCTTTATATCTTTATATCGTGACGTCACATGGACTCGGGTTGATTTGGAAACCATTGGCATATCTTAGAATCTGAATTTAAATTCTATTTTAATATTTTTTTGGATTAAGAATTTCTTGGATCTTTTACTTGCGTTTTACAATATGTGGGCGTGGCGAAATCTCACCAGGCCAACAGCTGATCTCACCCGCCGTATTAAATATCTCATGTCAATAAAGTACAATATAAATCTACACAAACAAAACCGCTGTCAGTAATAGTATTACATGTGGGTTAAATTTATACAGAGTTTAGTCAAGCTCCGGCCCTCATCGTTACGATGGTCCCTCGGCGGGTCGAGTTTCAGAGAAAATTGCCTTAAAAGCTTCTCGAGATCACACGTAAGATGGGACAAGTCAAAATTAATGATGTTATACATGCAATACGCTACCACTCTGTACTAACATACAAATTGACTGATATAATACTGTACATGTTGCAGGACACTATAGTTAATACGGATATAAACCAATATAAGTATAATAAAAGCAAAAATTGCTTGATTATATAATAAATTTCAACGAATTATACTAAAGGCCAGTGTTGGCAGACCCGTAAAATTATTATTGAACCAGAGCTGTAAAATTATAGTACGTTTAACAAAATATTGTTGTACATTATAAAATTATATTTAATTTGCCACAAGGTTGTATGGGTATAATAAATTTATTTGTTTAATTATTTTATTTATTTAATTTATTTATAATTTTATTAATAGTTGTGTCACAACACTAATAATGATTATTGTAATGTCACAGCACTATGCTGGACATATAATGTTTATTTGATATTTAATAAAGGCTTAAGGCAGTCTTAAATAAGCATCGAGTGGCTTTATTTTCTCTCTAACCACCACCATACAAGGTTTTAGTAGAATACCATCAAAATATTTTTCTAATTTGTACAAATAATTTGTACGCTTATGATTGAAGATTGAAACGATCGAAAAGATCATGAAATTATGGTACATGTACCGTCAATTATATACGTCTGCCAACACAGTTAGAGGCACGGTTTGACGTTTATCGGTTTTTCTTCTTCTTTATTGTGCGAATGGCAATTATCAGTTATCCATTTTTTTTTATCCATTTTTTTAATCATTTTTATTTATGGAACTTTTACACCATGTTTACGCCAGTTTCATCGTACCCTATTACAATACTATATGTAATACTTTTTTTTTATATCATAAGATAGCAAACAAGCAGATGGGTCTCCTGATGGAAAAAGTCAACCATCGCCTATAGACACCAAAGATGTTAAAGGTGCGTTGTTATCTTGTGGTGAGGTCTAATGCAACATGCATAAGTTTACCGGCTACCTTACCCTCCAAACCGGAACACGACAGCGACAAGCGCTGACGCTATTGCGGCAGGAATAGGTAAGGCGGTGGTACCAGACCCGGGCGAGACAATGCAGAACTCTACCACCTAGTAGCCACGATGGTAGTGACTCGATAGCCAATCGGTCGCCTTTTACGACGTACCTGGCAGAACGGCAGTTGGCCTATTCTACAAAGGAGGCCGGGACCAACACGGCGAAGGCCGGATAATAATACATAATATACTATAATAATATCTTAAACTACTAATGAAATGATTAACAAATGCAAAAAGTATTTTAGCTTCATCTGAGCTGGGCTGACTAAAACTACTGTGAAACTGTCCAATGTCATTTTTGTTGATTTTTATTTTATTTAGCAGTTGTTTTCTTATTTCCCGATATCGGGCACAATCTATCAAGATGTGATGAATATCTTCTATTATCTCGCATCTTTCGCAGTTGGGGGAGTCGACTATTTTCATCTATTATCCATTTCTTGAAATAGAATTGGGAGGCTTCTTTTTAAATTGTAGGCTTCCTTTACATGAAGTTTGATATTTGATAACGCAAATTGCTGCTCGTGACCACGGTCAATATAACTTGGCCGAATCGTCGAGCTTTACAGTTAAGTTCTATATATGTACGCGTTATTGACCCGTTTATATATTTTTAAAAATTAAAAAAAAACGCAAATTGCTGTCCTTTATCGTCAATAATAATAGTGCAGTGTGTTCTTAATATAAGCATCTTCACGCCCGTATCTCCAAAGAGATAGGCGTACCTCTGCCTATCTCTTTGGAGATACGGGCGTGAAGATGCGCGAGACTTTGTCCCACAATGTAATATATATATATATATATATATATATATATATATATATATATATATATATATATATATATATATATATATATATATATATATATATATATATATATATATATATATATATATATATATATATATATATATATATATATATATATATATATATATATATATATATATATATATATATATATATATATAAATCAATACAACTTTTCGTTGTAATTTTATAACTCAAAAACGGGCTCACCTATCCAAACCAAATGTTTAGGATTTGTTCGGACTATTTAGATGGTTTATGTGAAGTTTGCACAAAATCAGTAGAGTGGTTCTTCATTTATTACATTTTTTGTAACAAATGAATTCAATAAGTGGCGGTACGTAGTGAAGCACGTAACAGGCCGCTAGTACTTTATAAAGACATGTGTTTAGTACCTTTGTAACGACAAAACTCAAATAATCTTATACTTATTTATTTTTATTATTTATTTATTTATTTTATTTGTTTAAAGCATATACAAGCATAAATATGTTATGAAGGTGCTACAAAAACTCGCTTGAATTTTTCTGAGCACCAACGAGTCTTAATGTACAGTTTACAATAATCTTTACACAACAAACGTATAATCTGTACCTTACTACACTAATCATAAGTCTTAAGCTATTATGCTAATAACGAGTAAAAATATAAGTCGCTGGCGGACTTCACATTGTCGCATTCACTGCGTTTAACAAAACATGATTTTATGATTTATGATCTGTACACCTGCAGGTGATAATATACTAAGTTATTTAAGAAGTAATGTTTCTACTGACTAAAAATAATATGTTCTGTACAGCGTGTAAACAACCTAAAATCTAAAATCTAAAGCTCCACATTTACCTGACGCCATATTACGCTTTGATGCATACTACATCAAGTCAACATAGTACTGCATTAGTTTATATTTTATATTTTTAGTTGTTAGGGTTTCTTTCAGTTCGTTTGGTAACTGATTTATTAGCTGTGGGATGAAATAGCTTAATTTGCGTTTGCCATATTGATTGTTGTAATTGGGTAAGGATAATTTAGATTTTAACATGTTTCTAGTTCGTAATTGATTATGGAACCTAAATAAAACTTGTAAGAATCCATCGAATTTCATTGATATCTTTAAAACGGTTATGAGTACAGTCTTGAAAATGAATAGGGTTTTTCCTTGGAATAAGTAAAAGATTATCTAAAAGGAATTATAATCAGTTGTTTATATTTTTTAAAACGTGAAGACAACCAAAAGTGCACAGACTAACCGACTGCGTACTTATAATCTTTTGACTCCATTTTTATTATATATATTAAACAAATAGATTAAATCCCGACACGCTGACTATAGTATACTATATCTAGTTTCTGAAACATCCATTTTTTTACTTGATTAAGTTTTAATTTGGTGCCTAACTTAAGATATTATAATGATTTTATTCTGCGAAATCGACACAGAATGCCATATCGAGAGTAAAGCACAGCCCCGTTGGCGCGGTGGCGGCGTGCAATCCTACTAGACCGATCTCTAAAAATATTTTACCATTAGAAAGTTAGTCTATCCAGAAGTGACATAGACCACATTTTTTGACTAATTGAGCAAATGGAAATAATGATTTTGGATCACGCTTACAATTTAAATTAAAATTATTTTTCATCATACCAGTAGGGCTACTCTTGAAAACCGATTTCAATTTTAAATGAATATTTAATGAGTTTTGAAGTATTTCGTACTCTGGACAACTATATATTCAATTAATGGATTCGGCGACAGCGCCACACGGATTTTGAAAGTTTTTGGAACTACTCATTATTGCTTTTATTCGTTATTTTGTTTAAAACGGTACTTAAAATTTCCACTTACAACACTAGCTTGACATGTAATGATGACATCTATTTCCATTAATTAGGTCGTTACTATACCGAACCAATGTGGGCAATATTGGTTTCAAGAGTACCGTTTTTTAACGATATTCGAAAGTTATTGTTTTTATCAATATTGGTTAAAGATTTGTATTGTTTTCAAGAGTAGGCCTGCTGGACTGAAAGTTTGAATTTGTTCTTTTGTTTGGGAGAAGAGAGATGCATATTTCAGACTGCTCATAATTAGTGACAGTTTAAAAAATAAATCTTTTTTTGTTTTAATTTTCTTCCCGTTACCTATTTGAAATAACCAAGGAACTTATATACAATAACTGGAATTACTACGAAGCAATATTTGATAAATAAAAATGTACTTTATTCCGTAACAAATAAAGTTGACATTTGTTTCTTACTTAACAGAGGGGAAAAACGTTCTGAGCAAGACAACGATAAGAGTGGATGTTGTCCCTTTCTTGCAATTGCCAGTGTAAATAAAAATATCTAAATGGTAGATTTTTATATATTCGGTAATCGTTAAATCCTTTTTATTCATACACGTCGATAAATAAATTAGCATTAAATGTATTGTAATTAACATAGTGAGTTCTAAAATGTGCTTATTTTAATTATTACGTAATTACTTATGCAATTTAAAAACTGTTTCTCAAATTAGTAGAATTACTTAATAGTAATTTGCAAACTACGCATGGCCACACTTATATATGGCGATTGGCGCTTTATTTAGTAGAAACAGACACACTCCACTCATGTCGTGGTACTCTTCGGAACGATTTCGAAGCGCGTGTAAGCATTCCGGGTAGAATGTAACTTCCTTGGAAATAACTTATTACCATGGTAACCGTGCAGTTGTTATTTAAAACCCATATTATTATACACGCGGCAATAACTTATCATTTAATAATAATAAAATAAAATAATATTGATCTACGAGTTGAAATGGCCTACTTTCCTCCCTTGGCACGTAATATATCTTCTATTTTCACTTTTTTTGAACTATTGAATTTATTGTATACTATAATAAATGTTTAAATAATAGTTGTGATTTTTTTACTTTGAGAAGCCCTTTTTATATGCATTACAAAATTATGCCGTAGCAATGTTAAAAAATTTAATACGTAATTTATAATAATTTTATAATTTAAATAAAAAATGAAATATTAAAATAATATTGAAATATTGCTTTAATATGATTTATAAGCCTAATTTTTTGTCTAAAGTCTAAACTCTGACTGAGTACTCTCTCCTTAAAACTACTACTCCTCAAAAATCCATTATCATAGAAACATCATAGAAACGATCCACAAGGTCAAGTGTAACAAAGTCATCTCGAAAGAAAATGCCCTTTCCATTAGAGCCATCTCATTGTTTGCTATTCTATGATAAAAGTTACCGTATCGATTTAAGGATTAAATGGATAAGCCTTTCAAGAAAATTTCTTAGTGAATTTATTTATTTATTTAAACTCTTTATTGCACAAAATATACATCAGGCGAACTTAACGTCTAAAGACATTTTCTACCAGTTGACCTTGCACTTGTAGAAACATTGTAGTAACGGGTAGTGCACAAGAAAAGTCTTACGGAACAATTGCAAATAATTTTACACTAAACAAAGAGAATAATTACATTTATCTAAACCTACGGGCAGACCAATAAACATACAAATATTAATATATTATATATATTTTTATATAATAAATATAATAATCTCATAACTATTCATATAAAATGTACATAAATAATCATAAAGCATAATACATATTACTACATACGAATAAAATAGAATACTATAAAATATAAAATAGTAATATAATAGTGATAATAAATACCTACAATTGCATAACTAAAAGTTAATTAACAGTTATTTTGAATCTTTAACATATAATCAAATACCCTAGATTTAAATATATTTACTGAGGAAGCTTGTTGATTATGCTCTGCTTGTTGAATTTACATACATAAATACATAGTTATACTACTGAATATACCGATGGAATAATATTGTTTCTAGGGTAATTTTTTAATCTTGTCATCTCATTCGGTACGATAAAACAGTGCAACATGGTTTATTTCTATTTTCCACGATGTAATATATCTACAAAGATATGACATTTTTGACAGTGATAGGAGTGTTTGCTCATATGCGCGGCGACACGTTTCCTACATGTTTGTCTATTGCTCATATGCGTGTCTATCAGAATTCATGTGGTCTGTGATATAAGCTATTGGTATTTTTTCTAGATGTCATTTTCAAAGTATATAATAGCAACTATTATATAATCTGCGTTTTATGCAAATCTTCTAGAAGTTTCCAGCAACTGTCACAAAATAACCTGTAGTATTTCCATTCGTTACGTGTAAAAATTTTACTTTTTAAACGACACAAGTGCTGTTGAAAGTCGTTATTATATTAAACGAGACGAGGGTTGAGAAGCCTTGCAAATTGGGGACTCTCGAATTCAAAAAAGTGACTTTATAAGAACCATCGTCTGAAATAAACATACTAAATAGATCAAGCATGAACGGTTAAAAACAACTAGAAAATAACACTTTTTTATATTTTCGCCGTGTTAGTCTCCTTTGAAGAATAGGCCAACTACCGTTCTGCCAAGCAGGTCATAAAAGGCGACCGATTGGCTGTACGAGTCATTACCATCGTGGCTACCAGGTGGTAGAGTTCTGCATTGTCTCGCCCGGTTCTGGTATCACCGCCTTAACTATTTCTGCCACAATAGCATCAGTGCTTGTCACAGTCGTGTTCCGGTTTGGAGGGTAAGGTAGCCGGTAAACTTATGCATGTGGCATTAGGTCTCGCCATAAGATCGCAACGCACCATTAACACCTTTGATGTCTATAAGCGGTCTCGGCAACCTGTTATACTGGGAACATTTTATACGGGGGTATCCTTGTTATACTGGGAACATTTTATATGAGGGTATTGGCATTGATTTTAGCATTTTTTCACCTCGTGATGTAGTGTTATTATTTAGCTTATATCGTCAGAACCCGAGTTCAATTCCTGAATTTTTTATTCCTCTGTGAGCGTTATTCTCTACAGTTTATTAGGGACCTACATTGGTGAACCAAAAAGTACCACGTGGTCGTCCCTCGTCTGCGCAGGCGATAGCGTGATAAAAAGAAAATTTCTCAAACAAGAATACTTCACACTTTTTACCGACATAAATCCTGAAAACTTCTGTCGTACTGACACAAGTTAAAACCTTTTTATTTTACGACCAAGGGTTTGCTCTATTATAACGGACGGTAGATATTTACACCGGTCGGTAATTTTATTGAACGATTAGTGAAGCGGGTGAAGTGTCGGTTCCGGGCTCCTCCCCGTGTTGGTTCCGGGCTCCTTTGAAGAGACCAACTGCCGTTCTGCCAGGCAGGTCGTAAAAGGCGATCGATTGGCTATGCGAGTCACTACCATCGTGGCTACTAGGTGGTAGAGTTCTGCATTGTCTCGCCCGGGTCTGGTACCACCGCCTTACCTATTCCTACCGCAATAGCGTCAGTGCTTGTCGCTGTCGTGTTTCGGTTTGGAGGGTAAAATAGCCGGTAAACTTACGCGTGTGGCATTAGACCTCGCCACAAGATAGCAACGCACCATTAACACCTTTGGTGTCTATAGGCGATGGTTGACTCTTTCCATCAGGAGACCCATCTGCTTGTTTGCTGTCTTATGATATAAAAAAAAGAAAAAGTATTGTAATAATCCGATGTTCGTATGTATAAGTGTTTGTTTGAAGATTTTAAGTTTAATCGAATACCGTTTATCCCCGTGTTGGTCTGAACTTCCTTTGAGTAACATCCTACTTGCCATTCTCCCAGGCAGTTCGTAAAAGGCGAATGATTGGCAGAATGTGTTACCACTATTGCGACTATTGTGTTAGAATTCTGTAACGTGGAGAAGTTGCGGAACTCTACCACCTAGTAGTAGAAATATAACTTTACCAACATGATGGCAGTGACATGTATGCCGATTGGTCAACTTTAACGACCTGCCAGGCAGAATGACAATTTGTCTATTCTTTAAAGGAGTCCAAAACAATAATGGGGGACGTTGCTATCCGTATGGTAGGATGGTAATGCCGTTTATATTACTCTTCAAGCCAGAACACGAATGTGACCAATACTGACGCTATTACAACAGGAATAAGTAAGGCGGTAGTACCAGGACCTGGGCGAGATATTGCGGAACTCTATCACCTAGTAGTAGAATTAGAACTCTACCAACACGATGCTAGTGACACGTATAGCTGATTGGTAAACTTTTACGCCCTGCCAGGCAGAACGGCAGTTTGTCTTTTCTTCAAAGGAGTCCAAAAACCGATGAGGGGGGGGGGGCGTTGCTATCCGTATGGCAGGATGGTAATGCCGTTTACATTACTTTTCAAACCAGAACACGAATGTGACCAGCACTGACGCTATTAACAGGAATAAGTAAGGCTGTAGTACCAGGACCTGGGACACATATTGCAGAACTCTACCACCAAATAGTCATGACAGTGACACGTATATCCAATCGTCTGCCTCTTACAAACTGCCTGACAGTATTGCAGGTGCTATTCTTCAAAGGAAACCTAGACTAACACGGGCGGAAAGATTCACATTTTCACCTATTTCAATCGTAAATAGTGCGAAAAGCAATATTCAATTTCGGTTTGAGCTTCTTAGATTTGTTTTCGATCAGTTTCGGATCGGATACTGCCATCTGAGAAACGAAAAATCGAGACGGTGAATCATTGATATGTGAGAATCGTGAGAGTCGTGAAAGCTAGAGTGTTTATTAACGTAACACGCCTTCTATGTCCGTAACGATGGGACGAGTTTTATTCAACGTTTACAACAAACTAGCTGACCCGCGCAGCTTCGCCCGCGAGTAGATAAATATGTCGTCGGAAAAAGGTTTTAATACAAATTTTATCCCCTATTTCACCCCTTCAGGGGTTGACTTTTGAAAAAAAAAAGTCTATGTTTGATCCCGGATCTTCAACTATTTCCATGCTAAATTGCATGAAAATCGGTCCAGTGGTTTAGCCGTGAGAGATTAACAGACAGACAGACATACTTTCACATTTATTTATAATATTTATATTTTTTTAATATAATTTATAGCATTTATAATATTAAGTATGGAAATATGGATAATCGTGTTGTTGACCGCTCGTAGTAATGTAGGTAGACCTTAAAAAGTTTCTTTTATCCAAAAAAACTTACCGCCGCAAATTGTCTATAAAGTTGTCGGTGCTCCCGGACGTCTTTAAACAAAGTAACATCTTGAAGAACCCTCAAAGTAGTCATAAAACAAACTAATGTTCTCGACATTACTATTTGTTTTATGGGCATTGGCATATGGCGGTATTGACATTGATTTTAGAATTTTTTCACCTCGTGATGTAGTGTTATTATTAAGCTCATATCGTCAGAACCCGAGTTCAATTCCTGAATTTTTTTGGGATAATCTTAGGTATTTTCTTGGGGTAAAAAACTGTTCATTGACTTTCCCTGTATTATCCTGGCTCGATATTTTTAAACGAACTTCTACCGGTTTAAAACTAATCTTCAATTGCTACAAGAAAAATAATGAAAAAGTAGAAAATAATGAAATCTATCTGTACATGTAATAAAATCGTAGGAAAGTCAATGTATGTCTGGGGTAAACTCAAAAAGTACTGCATGGATTTACTTAAAATTTTGCATGAATATTACTAACAGATCGGCTCAACATATAGGCTACATATTTTAACACTATCACGGGGAGGTGCTGTGCGGAGTAAACGAAGTCCGCGCGAACGAAGTCGTGGGCAACAGCTAGTTCTAAATAAAATCCTAAATCACGGTGTTACAATAATTTATCTTGTACGTACACTATATTAAATTTCCAACGCTTCTCTAATGGACTTCGGTCCTCAGACAATATGCCTTGCCTGTCTGGGTAGATCTTCCTTTTCCCTTCCACGTCCTTCCATTGACCTTTCATAGAGGCCATAAGATAAACAAATAACCTATTTGTTAGCCTACTCGGCTTAAATCATGAGTTCCTTGGTCCGATCATCGTGTCGGGCAAGTGTTAAGTTTCTTTTGGGGTAAAGCAAAATGGCAATATAAATCTATGCATATAATAAAATCGAAGGAAAGTCAAAACTGTAATTGAATAAGTATTTTTTTTGATATCGAATTCAAAAATATAGTTTTTAGAATTTTCGTCTGTTTGTCTGTATGTATGTCCGGGGTAAACTCAAAAAGTACCGCATGGATTAATATGGATACCGCTGTTAGTAATTTTCAAATTTTGCATGAACATTACTAACAGGTCGGGTCAACATATAGGCTACATATTATCACGCTATCACCTACGGGGGAGAAGGTGTGCGGAGTAAACGAAGTCCGCGCGGACGAAGTCGCGGGCAACAGCTAGTTCAAAGTAAAATGGCAGCTATAACAACGAAAAACACGTATTTGATCCAGTTGGTTCCATCACAGCCATTCTTAGTGTGTTCTGCATTGTTTCGCTCGGGTCTTCTACCACCGCCTACCTATTCCTGCCGCAATAGCGTCAGGGCTTGTCACTGTCATGTTCTGGTTGATAAAGTAGCCGGTAAAATCGGAACGGCGACAGGAATAGGTAACGCGGTGATACCAGACCCGGGCGAGACTATACAGAACTCACTAAGAATGGCTGTGATGGAATCGTCTGGATCAAATACGTGTTTTCCGTATACTTCACAATTTACACATACGCCAGCATCGCCGCATTAGCTAAAAACCTACTCTAAAATACGCTGAATATAAACGGTAGGAAGAAATTTCATGTCGAAATATTCAGCGGTTAATAAATTCATATTTATAAAAACCTTATATTTATCTATATATATAAAAATCAATCGTTGTCCCGCTAAAACTCGAGAACGGCTGAACCGATTTGACTATTTTTGGTTTCGAATTAATTGTCCAGGGAAGGTTTAAAAGGTGAGAAAATATAGGAAAAAAATAAGTGTAGTTTTTAACTAAAAAGGCAGAACAACGTTTGCAGGGTTAGCTAGTCTTATCTATATAATATCATATATATATATATATATATATATATATATATATATATATATATATATATATATATATAAAAGAAAGTCGTGTTAGTTACTCCACTTATAACTCAAGAACGGCTGAACCGATTTAGCTGAAAATTGGCAGGGAGGTAGTTTAGAGCCAGGAGAAGGACATAGGAAAAAATCAATTGCTGTTCGTTAGTCTCGCTAAAACTCGAGAACGGCTGAAACGATTTGGCTAATTTTGGTTTTGCAAAAAGGCAGAACAACGTTTGCCGGGTCAGCTAGTATATAAATATATATATATATATATATATATATATATATATATATATATATATATATATATATATATATATATATATATATATATATATATATATATATATATATCTCGTTAGTCTCGCTAACGAGAACGGCTGAACCGATTTGACTATTTTTGTTTTGAATTAATTGTTGAAGTCCAGGGAAGGTTTAAAAGGTAAGAAAATATAGGAAAAAAATAAGAGCAGTTAAAAAGAGTGAACAACGTTTGTCGAGTCAGCTAGTAAAGATATAAATAGACTAGCTGAACACTATGGCTCAGTTATCATTAGAAAATGCTCACAATTTTCCATTTCTGTTGTAACTTCGGAGTAAAAATTATATGAACACTCTCCTACGAAATATACATTTTTAATATTTATAGGCTATGAGCTTGTCCTGGTGAATAATTATTAACTTAATACGTATATACGTTACCTAATTGTTGTAACAAAAGCTGTAATTTGCCAAATTTTCATACCAATCTAATGAACAGTATGACAGTGCGTTCAATACGGAAACACAAGCATTGACACTGTCGCGACAGGGATAGTTAAGTGGTATCAAATGCGGACGAAACATTACAAAATTGAGAATACTAACACTTACCTACCTTCTACGATATGCTGAAGAATGCAATAGCAATATATAAAGTGTCCTGGATTATTGAGTCCCTTGACTAATTTTGGTGGCTCAACCATTGATTAAACGAAAAATAATTCGCCTAGTCAAGACCTAAACTATGAACCTAAGTGTAAGCGGTGACTAGGCCGACTGCTTCGGTCTGCTAACAATCGAGACCTTGGTCAAGAGTTATTAGCGATTCGAAATCCTGATGCCACTTACGCTCACACTTATAGCCTAAATTTCTTTTTATATCATAAGATAGCAAACAAGCAGATGGGTCTCCTGATGGAAATAGTCAACCATCGCTTATAGATCCCAAAGATGTTAATGGTGCGTTGCTATCTTGTGGCGAAGTCTAATGCCACATGCATAAGTTAACCGGCTACCTTTCCCTTCAAACCGGATTACGACAGTGACAAGCATTGACGCTATTGCGGCAGGAATAGATAAGGCGGTGAAACCAGATGGGCAGTATCTGTAAATCAAGATTGGGTCTCACAGAAGATACCCTTAAGGCAGATTCTAAGTCTTACTTCTTGCTCGACAATCTATAATATATGTATCTAACAGCTAACTTACTGCTCGAGAAAAATGCCCGGGTTCAAAGTATCGGTCATTTAGACCAATTGCTTAAATTCATTTCGAAAAAATAATACAGAAACAACATTTGTTTCTCCTCGGAAAACTAATTACTTTTTAACCTAATTATCAACTTCCAGGAAGGTTTCCACTTAAAAATATTTAATTGAGTTCTCCGTAGCACGAGTTTTATTTCACAGAAAATATTGCTAAATAATATTGCAGAGTGAATTCTGCTGTTTTAAGTAGATAAAGTTTTCCACGAACGCTTTTTTTCATTGTGTAAATTTAAGTAAGTATCAGCACGCCCAGTTCCCTTGCAAGATATGCAGTAAACCTAACGTGACTTGTCGGTTCATAACCATTCACCGGTTTGGCGGTTGGCGAAATGAATGGATAAATGTATGAATTAATGAACGATTGAACGATTAAAAAAATGAACGAATGAACGAATGAACGAATGGACAAATGGAGGAATGGACGAATGAACGAATGGACGAATGGACGAATGGACGAATGGACGAATGGACAAATGGTCGAATGGACGAATGGACGAATGGACGAATGGACGAATGGACGAATGGACGAATGGACGAATGGACGAATGGACGAATGGACGAATGGACGAATGGACGAATGGACGAATAGACGAATGGACGAATGGACGAATAGACGAATGGACGAATGAACGAATGAACGAACAAACGAATGAATGAACGAATGTATTAATTTATGGATGAATGAATGAATTAATAGAAACTCCATTGTGCACAAATTTACAATTAAAATATACATGTTTAAAGTACAATTAATAACTATATTCCTAGTACACAAAGTCGGTTTTATCGCCAAAATAGCGATCTCTACAATACCTGATAATTATCGGTTATTTCCAGGGAAAACTGGGATCAACGGTTTTACGTGCTCATCAGAGGCACGGGATTGATAACACGCTATTCTTCAAACTCCGAAATGCTACTAAGATTTTGGATTTTTAGAAAAACCTCGAGAAGCCCCCAAAAACACTCATGTTCAACCCAGGGATCGAATTCGTGACCTTGTGATCTGAATTCTAAGCTGAATAGGCTAACTCCTAAACCACGAGGTAAATATAACTTAGTACTGTCTTTCTATTAATGACACGAAAAGAAAGAAATGGGATACCCTGCTTAGAAAATGTTTGTCTTTTCTTCAAAGGTACCAGGACGTATACAAGGACACCAACATTTTAGTTATTAGATGGATCGAAATCGGTTGGGACAGACACACGGACAGACTTTCATATTTATGTTATTAGTATGGATCAACATAGTACCTTGCGGTGTCTTACTTTATAGAGGCTTCATTCGAACCGCAAGGGACTGGAACATGCTTCCTGAGTCTGTGTTCCCCGACGAGTACAATTTGGAGATCTTCAAGAGAAGAGTGGATAGGTACCTTCTAGGAAAGCGCGTTCCATCTTAGGCCGCATCTTAGCTGACCATCAGACGAGATCGTGGTCAAGCGCTTCCCTGTCGATAATAATAAAAAGGGCTTATTTTTATTTATTTGTTTTACTAGCTGTTGTCCGCGACTTCTTTCGCGCGGACTTCGTTTACTCCGCACAGCTCCTCCCCCGTAGGTGATAGCGTGATAATATGTAGCCTATATGTTGACCGGTGACCCGACCTGTTAGTAATATTCATGCAAAATTTGAAGTAAATCCATGCAGTACTTTTTGAGTTTACTCCGGACATACATTGACTTTCCTACGATTTTATTACATGTATGGATATAGATATTTTTAATACTTTACACTTAAAAGCCATATTAAATTTTTATGTGTGAACATGCCTTTTGTTGTTGTGGTCAAAACACAATAACAAAAGGCGAGCTTATCTTTGCAAGATATTTCTTCCAGCAAACCCAACAGAATGAGAATGCGTAAAAGAAATGTAGAATATACAGTGTACAAATTATTATTAATTTAGAAACATATAAGTTAAAATAAACTACATTTTTTTTTAAATTAACTTAATACTAGAATAATAAATAATACGTTACTGTTGTGCCCTTTGTGATTTGTGCTGCCCCGTGCTGGTTCTAGGCACCTTTGGAGAACAGACCGTCCGCTATTTCGCCAGTTTCTAAAAGACGAACGGTTGACTATACGCGTCACTACCATTGTGACTACTAGGTTTTTTTATATCATAAGATAGCAAACAAGCAGATGGGTCTCCTGATGGAAAGAGCCAACCATCCCATATAGACACCAAAGATGTTAATGGTACGTTGCTATATTGTGGCGAAGTCTAATGCCACATGCATAAGTTTACCGGCTACCTTACCCTCCAAACCGGAACACGACAGTGACAAGCGCTGACGCTATTGCGGCAAGAATAGGTAAGACGGTAGTTCCAGACCCGGGCGTGACAATGCAGAACTCTACCACCTAGTAGCCACGATGGTAGTGACTCGCATAGCCAATCGGTCACCTTTTACGTACCTACCTGGTAGAACGGCAGTTGGCTTATTCTTCAAAGGAGCCTGGGACCAACACGGGATATTAGTACAACAAGTACCTTGCGGTGTCTTACTTTATAGAAGCCTTATTTGTGATTTGTACGACCCAGTGTAGGTTCTAGGCACCTTTGAAGAATATACCGTCCGCTATTTCGCCAGTTTCTAAAAGACGAACGGTTGACTATACGCGTCACTACCATCGTGACTACTAGGTGGTAGAGTTCCACAGCGTCTCGCCCGGGTATATGATACCACCGACTTACATATTCCTGCCGCAGTCACCGGTTGTCACCATCGACACAGAATACTAAGAAAATAACAGAAGTCAATGTTACATACAAGTAATATTCGAGCACAGCACACATAGATACCTCTCGCGGACGCGGTATCTCGGACTGGTGCGGAACAAACTGTCCCGAATCATTCCGAGATATCGTGTCCGTGAGAAGTGTCTATGTGTGCGTTGCTCGAATATCACATGTATGTAGATTGACTACTGTTAGTCTTCAGTATACTGTGCCATCGTGTTGCGGTTTAGAGTAAAACCGGTTACCTTATGCATGTGACATTAAAATCTTTGGTGTCTATAGGCAATAGGTCTCTTAATATTAGAAAATATTTCAGCTTGTTTGCTATACAATAATATTTGGGTATATTACGATACGAGTAATTTAAGTCGCTCTTATCGTTCGGCGTGAAGTTAATGCCCAATCACAACAAGGAAGCTATACCCTGCGATACTAAACAACTTCAGTCAGATGTACTTATTTTTTTGTTATTTTATAGCTCATAGGACATAAACCCGCACTTTAGTGACGCATTTCGGTGTAAAATATATTTGGTTACGTAAAAGCGTGGTCAAAATGCGGATTTAGGTCACATAGTGCTATAAAAACATTTCTTATGGTAGAAATAAGGACAAAATAAATAACGACATAATTATTTATCAGTTTTATTTATAGAATAGAGGTATCTAGACAAAGTTTTAATTTCGCCATGGTCCAATATCGAACATATAAAAATGTATATTACGCGTTAATACAAACAAAAAAAGCTTAACATCAATCTACTATACAATAAGAACTTACACATATCCATACAATTTTTAATATATCCATTTCACAACTTACCTAAAACGTACAAATTATATACACGTATATAACATCTATTATTTTACATAAAAGCTTAAATTATTTACAAATTACGATTCTTTTTGTAAATAGGGGCTCACTATTTACAGGCCATACTATAAGCTGACCATTTTAACGTTTACAGAACACGTTAAATGATCGATTACGGAACAGCCGCAAAAAGAATCGAGTTAGTTACAATCGATAAATATTCACGACAATTGATATGTCTACAACTACATCTAATAGACAAATTAAAGCACAGTTTCATTAGTACATGTCCTAGGACCGTTTACTAGAGAATATCTACTAGAACCTCCATTCCTAGTAGTGACAGCTCCTCTTATGAATAACTCCTTAAATGTTTCCCTAAATTGACGTGACATACCGCAATAAATGGCGAAATTTATTGGGTACGACACTATTATAAAGAAATTTGTAATAAGTATAAGTATGTTTGCAATACGATAGTCTAATATTTCAACTAGAGTGCTAGATATAATATGTAGTATCGTAACAACGGCTACAGGAATTTCTACCATTAAAAACACAGTCACAACAACAATTAACATCAGTGTTGTACAATTTGAATCTCTTAGTTTTTTGCATTCGGATTTACTGTTTTCTTTGAATAATCGTTGTCGATTAATTTGTGCTGTTCTCATTGCCCTAAATAACAGTACGTTGAGAACAACTAGAGATGTGCAAGGGATTAAGTGTACGAAAAGTACTCGGAAAGCGAAGTAAGTTATGAAGTAAGCGTCCAGAGATAACGTGTGCACCCAGGACGCCATCTGGACCTGAAAATTAAAGAATAAATTATTATCTTTACATAACATAATAAAAGTTTTTCCTGTTTATCTAGGCCTTCTTTGAAAAAAATATCATCTGCCATTCTGATAGGCAGTTTGTAAAAAGACTGGTAAGAGGCGAATGATTAGTAATATCAGTCTTTACCATCGTGATTTCAAGGTCGTACAGTTCCGCAACGACTCACCCGGCTCTATGGTAGCTTATCATGCCGTAATAGCGACAGAGCAAGTCATTGTTATGTTCCAGTTTGGAAGGTAAGGTATTCTGGTAATAAGTAAAACTTAACATTAATTTATACAATGCAAAATCGAAACCTATATAACAAAATCGTCTCAAACTGATCCCTGCTTATATGTTAAGTTCATGTCAATTTGATAAAAATCTTAAATTGATGCCAAAGTTTGATTTAATTTTATAGCATTTTGACAACAATCGTCTTAAATTAATTATAATTATTGACTTAATTTTATGACATTTTTAATAACAGTCGTTTAAAATTAATGCCTATTTTTGTTTTAAATTTATGGTATTTTGACAACAATGGTCTTAATTATAATTATTAACACCTTTGGTGTCTATAGGCGATGGTTGACTCCATCAGGAGACCCAACTGCTTGTTTGCTATCTTATGATATAAAAAAAAATCATGACATTTTAACAACAATCATTTTAGATCTTTTGTTTTCAATATTTGAAACAACGTTAACTTTTGTTCTAAGTTTTAATGTTAACATTTTATAAAAATTGTCTATGTATGTATTTTAAAATGTTATCTTTCGCTTCGACTTCATGAAATTTTGATAATTGTTATCAAATTCATATTGGTATATATGTCGCAGTGAAATTGTCAATACCGTTAAATAATAATCTACCTAAGTGATATTATAATTTAACTGCTAACCTAACCTAACCAAATTATAAAATCCCTAGGTAGATTATAATCTAACGACTATTGGCAATTTAACTGCGACATGTATATATTACAACATTACGCCAACTTTTGCTGTAAGTTCATGACATTTTGATAACAAACTTATCACACTAGAGGGTACAGACAATATAATACCACAACAAAAGCTATCACCCAACTCAAACAGCCAATTAATGTAGTTGTAATTACTTATGAACTCCAACGCCTTGGTTTTGAATACGTTTACAGACTTAAGTTTCCATTTTAGAGTGTTTTCAACACATGTTGTTTGACTTTCTGTCTCATAACTTTTGAGCCTGTTATAAGAAAGTTTATATATATATATATATATATATATATATATATATATATATATATATATATATATATATATATATATATATATATATATATATAAAAAAAAGCAAAAGCGACTGACAGATGTATAAACGCACAGGTCAAATCCTTTGGGCTAGAAACTTGAAATTTCGCATACATATTTCTCTTATGATGTAAGTATCCACTAAGGAAGGATTTTTCAAAATTCAACGCCGAAGGGGGTGAAATAGGGGTTAAAAGTTTGTATGAAACTTTTTATTCCCTGGACATATTTGCATGAAATTGCGTATGAATTGAGCACGAAAAAATAATTAATTACGTGTTTAAGCGTTTTTCAAAATTCGATCCCTAAGGGTTAATATACGGGAAGTAGCTTATAAATAAAGGTTAAATAAGTTCTAAAGTAAATATGCGCGAGCAAAGTCGCGGGTAACAGCTACTCACTCATATATAGACACAACTTTGTTTACGTTGTTTAGGCATTGCTACATAATTTGTAAAATAAATACAGGGTATTTATTAATTCGCTGTGTTGGTCCCGGCCTCCTTTGAAGAATAGGCTAACTGCCATTCTGCCAGGCAGGTCGTAAAAGGCGACCGATTGGCTATCGAGTCACTACCATCGTGGCTACTAGGTGGTAGAGTTCTGCATTGTCTCGCCCGGGTCTGGTACCACCGCCTTACTTATTCCTGCCACAATAGCGTCAGTGCTTGTCACTGTCGTATTCCGGTTTGGAGGGTAAATTAGCCGGTAAACTTATGCATGTGGCATTAGATCTCGCCATAAGACGCATCATTAACAACTTTGGCGTCTATAGGCGATGGTTGACGCCTTACATTAGGAGACCCATCTGCTTGTTTGCTATCTTATAATATAAAAATATTAAAAAAAAATCTTACCCTGCATACTTCTTCGAAGTGCCCACGCCAGACCGTCACATGCGGGACGTATTGGTGGTCGAAGAACCGCGGGAGCTGATGCAGGAAGGCCGCTATGCCGATGTATATCAAACACTTCTTCACCCGTGGCATTGTACACCTGAAAAGAATTATATCTATCGTTAGGTTTGTTTTAATAACAGACAGTTTGATGTACATAGATGTTTATTCTTTCACGACTTACAGCAGAATGACCCGAATAAGCCGGTACAAAGTATTTAATAGTATCACAGTTTTACAATAATCAAAAGTAGGGTAGATTGAAAAATTTTGACTTCAAGCCCCCCCCTCTCCAACTAATTAATAGTATCACAGTTTTACAATAATCAAAAGTAGGGTAGATTGAAAAATTTTGACTTCAAGCCCCCCTCTCCAGCTAATTAATAGTATCACAGTTTTACAATAATTAAAAGTAGGGTAGATTGAAAAAAATTGACTTCAAGCCCCCCCTCTCCAACTGCCTCGTGTTGGTTTCGGGCTCCTTTAAAGAATAGATCAACTGCCGTCCTACCAAGCAGGTCGTAAAAGGCAACTGATTGGCTATACGAGTCACTACCATCGTGGCTACTAGGTGGTAGAGTTCTGCATTGTCTCGCCCGGGTCTGGTACCACCGCCTTACCTATTCCTGCCGCAATAGCATCAGTGCTTGTCACTGTCGTGTTCCGGTTTGGAGGGTAAGGTAGCTAATAAATTTATGAATGTGGCATTGATGTTAATGGTACGTTGCTATCTTGTGGCGAGGTCTAATACCACATGCATAAGTTTACCGGCTACCTTACCCTACAAACCAGAACACGATAGTGACAAGCACTGACGCTATTGCGGCAGGAATAAGTAAGGCGATGGTAGAACTCTACCACATAGTAGCTACGATGGTAGTGACTCGCTTAGCCAATCGGTCGCCTTTTACGACGTGTTGGCCTATTCTCCAAGGAGCCCGGGACCAACACTGGGTGAAAGTGTGAGTGATTAGGTAAATTACGTAAATTATTGGTGATATATATGTATGTGATATTTATTTTGTAGTTGATTGGCGTTTAGCGAAGTGAGTATAGCTAGTAATTTATAGAATTATATTCATATATTAAATTCATTCAATCATAATTTGAAACAGAAAATCGGGAATATTCAAAGCGCTATTTTCCACTTGGTTAGTAGAGCGGGACTTGCCCAAAATTAATGCTGAATATTGAGTGGTTGAAATAATATTTACTAGCAAACGTAACCGATGTCGTTCATCTGATTTATTTATTTCAACTAAAAATCCACAGCCGAATATCAAAATAGGTACAATATTATAATATTTACATGGATTTTCTTTTTGTACACTGTTACTATAAGCATTTATACAGTCACTGACGGATAGATAATAGGTTTATATATCAAAGACTATATAGGTATACATTGTAATAAACAAAACTAGACATACAGCAAAAAGCAATAATTTATAAAATAATTATATATATATATATATATATATATATATATATATATATATATATATATATATATATATATATATATATATATATTTAAATTAGGTTGTATGCGTTCCAACTGAGAATAGGATAGCGTTTGTTATCAACTTCATACAAGTGTGAAATTAGTAATGTCAGCAAAAAATATTTCTTCAAAAAATATTGCTGATTTATTGAAGAACAAATAACGTTTAAAAAATATTATCTTCATCAACATAAATATTAGTAAAAATATCAGTCTAACTGTTCATCTATATATATGAAAAAGTCGTGTTAGTTACATCACTTATAAGTCATATTTTTCGTTTTTAAGGGGCCAATTTCGTTGCGATTTTTGTAGGTATGGTGTGCCCAGAATACGCTAAAAAGTAAAAGTATTATTCATTAATAATAAAAACAGAAAAATATATCTTTAATACATGGTAACATGATCTGATGGGAAACTTAATATAACATATACTAACTAGATTGAAATATTCCATTAGATATTTTAATAATAAGTAAAAATTAACACTTTATCTTTATCTTGACATAACAGTTTAAAAATTGATGGCCGCATATACTCATTTTAAATACGAGTGTGTAAAATATTGACAACACCACTCCCTCTTAAGTACCCCACAAAAATACTCAATAGAAATAATTTGTATGGCAAAAATACGTTTGCCGGCTCAGCGATTTTTTATTTATAATCAGAAATGTAATTCGAGATCAAAAGTGTAAACAGTTATGAAGCCAATTTAATGTCATAGCCATGTTTTGCAATTTGTCAAAAAGTACTAAAATATCATCTACATTAATATTATTATATTCAATATTATAAATGCGAAAGTTCATCATTTTGGATGGATGGATGTTTGTTACTCAATCACGCAAAAACTACTGAACGGATTTGAATCAAATTTGGCAGTCACGTAGATGAAGACCTGGAATATAGGGCCATATAATTTTTATCCCGGAAAAGTTAAGTGATCCCGCGGCATTTACAAAAAAAATCTTAAAATGCAGCGGGCTGCATGCTGCAGCTAGTGAAAAATATATGTATACCTTACATTTATAAAATTAAATATTGTAAATAGATTTTTATACAGTGTGTAAAGAAAACCCTGTCGGATAATTAAAGGTATTATTTGGCACCGTAATACGGTTACATATGTGTAATGACTTAATGGATATTAATTAATTAGTTTTCCCAATAAAAAAATCTTAAACGGTATTTTCATACATTAAGTATGACAACACCTACAAATAAGTAAATTCTATTGTCAAAGAATGCCGTGCAAGTCGGATGCTACCAAAATATAAGCGGCGCGTGTGAGACGGTTTAAAATTTCTTTGTAAAAAGCCGAAAAACAAATAGAGCGCCTTCGAGTGGTGTTTGTGCGAAAGCCGCCAAAGCGAAACAATGAAACAAACAGCGACAAGGAGTTGTCATTTTAAAAATATTTGCTTAACTCTAGGGAAGTATAAGTAAAAATATATATCAAAAATCAAATCTCTTATAATTATAACACTAGCATATAAGTAAATGAATAAAAAAAAATAACGTTAATTGAATTTTATGTATTATTGCTATCTGGTTGCACTGTGCACATGCCTTAGATAACGATCTTTTGTAATGTACCTAACGCATACGTAGTACTGGACTGAGTACAAATAGTGTAAAACTACCTACGTATATTTCATTATTTTATTCTAAAGTGCAAAATCATTTACGTAGATTTATATTATTTTAAAATAATTTTAGTTAAGAAGTATTACAAACATAAGTTTGTCCACTAAGCCTGTGTATTAGCATACATTTCTCTAGTGTGTAATCTCGGTAAGTGAATTATTGTAATTCTTTTGAGATTAATAAATGTTCTTAAACCGTAAAAATACGAATATTAAAAAAACGATATATTTTTATTTTCTGAAATAAAGTCATTTTAATATTTTTTCAGTAATGCCTTTAATTAACCTATATGCCTCTTTCGGATCGGACAGGGTTTTATTCACATCCTGTATAGAATACCTAAATATAGGAACCAATAATAAAACTTAACTGTTTGAAATATAATTGTGTATTTTTTTTATGATACAGACAGTAAGAAGCTCTAAACATTAGGCTCTTCTTTTAAAAATGTAATTATTATTACATAAAAATTGTTTATGGAATTATAATTCAATGGAAATCTACAAAGAACGTGTATGACGCCGCCATTTTGTCTGTTCATTCAATTTTTGGCGTTTGTCGTGATTGAATTTGTTTTTCCGTTATAATTTTAGGGTTTTCATTTCATGTTCATGTTTTCTTTATTGTGTTTAATATATTTGTTTTATTTTCCTGGTCCTAGATAATTTAAAAGGTTTGTCAAATAGTCGCTTTTTTATTTTTGTTATAAATCAAAATATGATGACAATTCGACTGCCTAGAAAAATGTTGAGTACACCAGAATTGTCGATTTGTCGGCAAGTGGAAATGATATGTTTACAGTTTTGATTTCATTTCATCTGAATATTCCGTTTCAGATTTTATTCTATTTTATACGAAGCAAACAAATGTACGGTTCATTCATGGAAAGATATAACTATCGCTTATAGACACCAAATATATCCGTGTGATGAAGCTGAAATTCCACATTCATAAGTTATTTAGCGAGCTTTGTCTTGCCCAGTGCCTTCAACGCACATACGAGTTTTATTTTGCAATATTCTTATGTCTAATATATTACTCCCTGGTTCACTCGCATTTGGTCATTTCGTCGTAGATGAAATTGACGCAGTAGCGTTATATTGTAGGATATGTACCAATGAATTATTTTGTAGAAATGAAAATATTTAAGTTCGTTCATTAAGATATTTTTAATTTTAATGGTGTTTTGTTGTTCGCACTTTTCAGTTTCGACAGTCAGCCAATTTGTGCATTTTACGTTGCTTTATTAATTTCTTTAATTTGTTCATTATAAACTAAAATAGTTGATATATGATTATAAAAACATTAATTATAAACATTAAATAATTACATGTTCATTTTAAAATAAGTTTGTCGTTTCTTTTGATAGAATTATTACTTGGTTCCAATGGGAACAAATCACCGTCAAATTAGCATGAACTCAGATGTCTGATGGTAAGAGTCAACCATCGCCTATAGACACCAAAGATGTTAATGGTGCGTTACCAATATATATATATATATATATATATATATATATATATATATATATATATATATATATATATATATATATATATATATATATATATATATATATATATATATATATATATATATTGTTCGTTTAAATAGTTTAATAGGTACATAAAGTGCGCCAAAATTGACACCGTATATTTATTTAACGAAACATTTACTTAAATTTAATTAATTTTTAACGTGTTTATTAAAAGGGCTATGAATTTTCAGATGACTAATTTTATGGTTATTTAAGTGCCGCCATAATCCTTACCCAAGAATACTTAACATTTAATGTGTTTTGAAGATTTTAAACTCTCGTAATTAACGCGTCTAATAAAGTTTCAAACATTCTCATTTAATTTCATAGAAAGGTTGGAAATATTCTTTTGAATCCTATTACTAAATAAATGTTAATGATAGAAAAGGCGTGTGCAAGACATATAAACATGCCCATGTCAATGATTTTAAAGTTTTTCTCTTTTTAAATAGCAAAACAAGCCACCAAAGATATTAATGGTGTGTTGCTATCTTGTGGCGAGGTCTAATGCCACATGCATAAGTTTACCGGCTACCTTACCCTCCAAACCAGAACACGACAGCGACAAGCACTAACGCTATTGCGGCAGGAATAGGTAAGGCGGTAGTACCAGACCCGGGCGAGACAATGCAGAACTCTACCACCCAGTAGCCACAATGTTAGTGACTCGCATAGCCAAACAGACGCCTTTTACGACCTGCCTGGCAGAACGGTAGTTGGTCTATTCTTCAAAGGAGCCCGGAACCAATACGGGGGCAATCTCTTTACTATGTTCGTTGATTTTTAGGATGTCCAAGTCAACTAGGGTCTCTTATAGATTCGTCACGTTCGTTCGTCTGTCTTACTATTACCATTTACTCGTAATGTTGGCAATTCAAAAATGTGTTTTTTCAGTTTCCTGATAAAAACAATATTGCCCGGGATTGGAAAGTGCCCGGTTGGCGTTAGGCTTGCCACCTATCACATTGTGGGACCCAAGTATCTTCGGCTAATCGAGGGTGCACTTGTTGTACCTTTGCTTACCCTTCCGGGGATACGGGCGTAAAGATTTACTTCAAATATTTAGTTATGAATATTACTTACTATTAAGATACTTTTTAAAAAATGTATACGTGTGTAATACATCGTGCTAATCAAAATAAGTTTATTAAAATATCTAGATCTTTTAAATTAATATAAAACCTTATAGACCGCGGTCTCACGAACAGACTTTTTTTTTATTAATACCAAGCTGAATTTTTGTGAACAGCTTCGTTTTGACGAGACGACAACCTTTTCTATCTTTGAAAAATCTCGAATCGGGTAACTAATAAACATAAATAAAGAAGAAAAATTTAGAGTGTCGGACTAAGAAAAGTTTCCACTTTACGTGTAAGACAATGTTACCCTTGCTTTGCAATAATAATTAACAAGCTGTTGTGATAAAATTAGGATATTTTTAAATTGATTAATATAAATTTAAAAATTTCATAAATCCAAAACTTTAAAGTGGAGGACTAGTCAGAAATGTCACGTGATGCTTTTTTTCAATGCAAGATTGCACGCCTTGTAAGGTTTTGGCTTTGAAGTATTGCTTTACTCTAAAAATGTCAAGGAAACGCATTTTCTGGACGCAAACTGTATTAGACCGTGGTCTCACACACTTTCTTTTGATTGATACCAAGCTGAATTTTTGTAAACGGCTTCTTTTTGACGAGACAACCATCTTTTCTATCTTCGAGAAATCTCGAATCGGATAAGTAATAAAGATAAATAAAAAAGTAAAGTTTAGAGTGTTGGTCTAAACAAGTTTCTATTGTACGTGTAGTATAAAGTTACCCTTGAATAACAATAATAATTAACAAGCTGTTGTGAGAAAATTATGTTGTTTAGTAGTAGTAGTAGAAATCTCGAATCGGATAAGTAATAAAGATAAATAAAAAAGTAAAGTTTAGAGTGTTGGTCTAAACAAGTTTCTATTGTACGTGTAGTATAAAGTTACCCTTGAATAACAATAATAATTAACAAGCTGTTGTGAGAAAATTATGTTGTTTTTAAATTGATTGATATCAATTTAATAATCTCATAATTCTGAATATTTTCTCGAAAAATTCGAAATATAATTATTGTTATTAATATTTTTTCATTCACCGAATTAAAATTTTTAAAGCGCCATAACTTTATTACTTACTCGATTCGAGATTTTTCGAAAATAGAAAAGATGGTTGTCTCGTCAAAACGAATCTGTTCACAAAAATTGAGCTTGTTTTTAATAAAAAAAAGTTTGTTTGTGGATCCACGGTATATTACAGAAATGTTATATTGTTTTCAGATGACGCAATTTTATATTTTTGGTATTATTTTATTTTAAACACTTGTATTGTTTCATAATTAAAATAAAATAATAATTATGACGGAGTTTCACCAAGCGCCGACTATGGAGAGTGTAAATTATATTTTTGATATGTAGGGGGATTAGTATAAGCTTAGTTTGTTATGGGAAAATGTATAACTACATATATGCACAAAATAATAACGTATATTATGATGATATTAAATTACCAAAAATGCCTTTGACTATCCAAGTGTCATCAAAAAGTTTCATTAGTTTTTGCAATATATTTATAGTTGACTGTTATTTGAAGTCAGTTTAATTATTTAAATAACTTTTATCATAATAATAATTCATTGTTTTTAATTATATTTTAAGCAACAATTAACATTCTGTATCGCAAAATCAGCACACATGGTCAGCTATTGCTTATAAATTTCATATTAAGTTGAGACTAAATTGTATTACGAGAACGAAAACCGCATATAAACTACTCATTACAGCAATAGGACTTAGGGTACAGTCAGCAGTATTAAAGCAGCAGTTTTTTACAGCATATAAACAAATGATTCATGAAATAGAAAAAAACGGCTTGTGGCTGTGTCGTGGACACAGATGTGTATCTTTTACGTGAATACGTCTACGTAATGGCAAATAATTTGCGATGGTAACATTTTTCATTCGTAGCACAAGTGCCGTTGTTGGTCGGTTCGGACACCTTTATTTTTTTGCGTTTTTGGCGCTTCTTCACTTTTTCATACATTTCATGGTATTATTAAATTGCTATTTAAAATCTCTTTCAGACTGTATACTTTTCTTGTATTTTAATTTGTTTTTTTAAAGATTTTTGGCTGATTGCAATTTTATTCTGAAATTTTTATTTAATAGCCATGTATATTTACTATTAGAATTTTTTTGTTTATACAATTAATAAATCTTTATAAGAAGTTTCGAGTAAAACTTAGTCGATCGTTGTAATTGCTCCGAGGTAAAAGATATATTATATGCAAAATATTTAACGCAGCGAAATTAGCTAAAAATGGAGGCACTTCCTACTTTACTCCCCTCGTAGCATCGTAATTCGCGCTTAGCTTATCAAGTTATTTGATTATTTAGCTATCCAGCGGTATAATAAGATTTTGGATGTTATTGATAGTTATTTAGTTATATCTTCAAACTGCATCCCCCAATTTTGGTATCATCAGTTTTTTGTACTGTCCCTCACTAAGAAGGCAAGTTTAGCGCGTTCCTGTAGTAAATCTAATAAAATCAGGACTCACAAAATTATTCAATTTTATAGAATATAATATGATAATTTTTTAAATATTTGCACACCATATAAAAAAATGCTGAAAAATGAGACGGTTAAAATTAGGTTAAGCCTGATTCCAATAGCAATCAGACTTAACCTGATTGTTAAAGTCTCATTTCGTAGCATTCTTACGCTTTTAACATTTTGCTGTCTCCTGTAGTGTGTAATATACGTCTGATTAATTTGGTTGCGGGATCCAAGACAGCTTAGCTTTTCCCCAGGGCACCCTGAGCTCGCAACTCAGAGGTTATCAGAACGGTTGCCGCTGTTGATTCTGGTTTACAGAAGTTACAGTGGTGGGAACGAGAAGTGGGCCCATTGCGCTTTAAAAAATCATGTAGAATAAATACGTTGGTAACTTTTAATTAATTTGAAATAGTATTTAACACCAATACTCTTAAAAATAAATATTTTTCATTTCATTCATTTTGTTTAATATAATTTTATTTCATTCGATTACATTTTGCGTTTAGGTATTTTAAATTTTGTCATGAGACGTTACAAAACCTTTGATCCTTTGCCCCTTGTCCTACAATGTCACATTTCTTAGCCTTCCCCCACCCCCTTAACATGTGACGTAATCTATGGATGACCCTTAAGAAAGCATGGTATTAGTTTTTTTATGTTAGAAGATAGCAAACAAGCAGATGATGGAAAGATTGACTCTCCATCAGGAGAGCCATCGCCTATAGAGACCGAAGATATCAATGGTGTGATGCTATCTTGTGGCGAGGTCTAATGCCGCATGCATAAGTTTACCGGCTACCTTACCCTCCAAACCGGAACACGACAGTGACAAGCACTGACGCTATTGCGGCAGAAATAGGTAAGGCAGTGGTATTAGTAGTGACTCGCATAACCAATCGGTCGCCTTTTACGACCTGCCTGGCAGAACGGTAGTTGGCCTATTCTTCAAAAGAGCCCGCGACTAATACGGTAAAATTAGTAATTTAATTAAATAGAAAATGCTACAGAAATCAGTGGCCAATCCGTAATTAGCTTATCTCTGTTGAATGTTTTATTGAGATGCATAAAAGTAAAATTTCATATTAATATGTAGCGGTCTGTACAGGTCAGATAACAGCTATAAAATTGAAAACGGCGGGGCTATCACGTATCTCGCAATGCGCAATTATCGTAATTGTTTAGTTTTCGCAAGTCACATAATGCCTTGTATATTAAGTACACCATCGACGGACTGCTACTATTTTTTACTAGGTGGTAGAGTTCTGCATTATCTCTCCCGGGTCCGGTACCACCGCCTTACCTATTCCTGTCGTAATAGCATCAGTACTTGCCACTGTCGTATTCCGGTTTGGTGGGTAAGGTAGCTGGTAAATTTATGCATGAGGCATTAGGCCTCGTCACAAGATAGCAACGCACCATTAACATTTTTGGTGTCTATAGGCGATGGTTGACTCCTTCCATCAGGAGCCCCATCTGTTTGCTTGCTATCTTATGATATAAATTAAATTAATTAAATGCTTAGAGCAGTTTGGACCATTGGTATTAGAGCAGTCGTGTTGTGGTTGGAGTTGACTGCAACCTTGAACCCCAGGAATCTGGTGACAGCTTATTTTGTGACTTGGATCCTCTCCCTCTACTCTCCATATGGGTTGAGGCTTTAACGTTACAGAGGCGCCTACTAGACCCTAAGCACGAGAATAAGGCACGCGCAAGTAGGCACGCGCTCATTTCTGAGACCACGGTCAGGGGGCACCAGCCCCGAAACCGTCTCCCCGCTCCCTTACAGGGGCGAGAGAAGACTACGCGCTCATTGGCACGCACAGCGTCAAATGCGATAAACGTGCACCGACACCGGCTTGAAGGCACCGGCCCGGACTAAACAAGATAAAAACCGGTAGAGGAAGCTCCGGACTTATCTTCCAGACTTCTTCTTTGATTGATACTTTTTGCTGTGAATTCCGGGCGATTACTGAACTGTTTTCATTGTAAATTCCCGACGGTAACTGAACTCACGATGATGAGACTGGCTTGGGTATTTATAGGCTCAAAGATGGAACAATGTCGAAACATAAAGATATTTTTCTCATTTTGAACGTATAATTTGAAATTTAAGAAAATAATTTTGAGATACATTGTGTCATGTCAAAATTATGAAAATCAAAATAAATGGAAAATAATTACAATATATATATATATACATATATATATATATATATATATATATATATATATATATATATATATATATATATATATATATACATATATATATATATATACATATATATATATATACATATATATATATATATATATATATATATATATACATATATATATATATATATATATATATATATATATATATATATATATATATATATATATATATATATGTATATATATATATATATGTATATATATATATATATATATATATATATATATATATATATATATATATATATATATATATATATATATATGTATATATATATATATATATGTATATATATATATATATATAATAAAGATCAAAGATATAAATACATAAGAAGGAATACACAAAAAATTATTTAAGTAGCCCTAAAACTCTCGTAAGACAAATTCAAAATACAGAACCATGAACATAAAAGTAGAGAATCATTACAAGATGCGGCGAGCAGTCAGAACGGACTGCTTCAAGCGGTTAGTGTACGGCGGTCGTGTATGGTGTTCGGGCATCTATTTACTACCGACATCCTGGTAAAACTACCGCATGCGAACTGTATTTTTAGCTGCAGCAACGAACAGATTGAGCAGTCCGTGTATTGAGAATGACAAATTTTGTATTAAAACCGCAGATCTCCCAACATTGACCGCATGAAGCTGTTGGCACTGACTGCTCTAAGTAGTCCGTCTATGGCAGCCCTAAGCAGTCTGTCTATGGCGGTCTTTAGTGGCGGTCGTCGCCACTAGATTATTTTTGGTGTTGTGACATCGCAAAACGTGCATCCAGCAATAGGCAAATATTTGGATAATTTTATGACGAATTTTAATATTCTAATGTCGATTAAATCCTCTTTGATGTCGTAGCCGCTCGCGGTCTACTCACATCAGGATCAGGATAATCATATTTGTTACTTATCTTATAAATATATTCACGCCCATATCCCAAAAGGGGTAGGCAGAGGTACAACAAGTGCACCCATGATTAGCCGAAGATACTTGGTCCCACAAATGTGATAGGTGGCAAGCCTATCGCCAACCGGGCATTTTCCAATCCCGGGCAACTTTGTGTTTCTCAGAGAACTGAATAAACACTTTTGTGCCCGATCCAGTAATCGAACCCGGGACCTCATGTAGTCAACGCCAACGTTGGACCACTAGACCACAGAGGCGACTCTTATCTTATGATATAAAAACGTTCTGTCTTTATATTTTTTTCTGAAAGTAATAAAACATTTTCAATGCGTTCATCACACCAAAAGTGGAAATTAGTATTTTATCTTTACGACTCCATTAAAATATTCCTGTGTCCTGTTTACTGCGGTGTACATCTTTATGACTGGCCTGAACGGTGTGCGATAAATATATGAGAGATTTTAATAGTTTTGATTGCATGGTAATTAGTTTCATCACGCCCAAAGTTCTCTTGCAGGATAGGCAGAGTCTGTAGAGAATTTCCGCCGAATTATTAAATTAAACTTACGCATGTGGCTTTAGACCTCGCCACAAGATAGCAACGCACCATTAACATCTTTGGTGTCTATAGGCGATGGTTGACTCTTTACATCAGGAGACCCATCTGCTTGTTTGCTATCTTATGATATATAAAAAAAAAGAATTTCAGGATCGGACATCGCGACAAAATTCAAAGTTTTATCTTCACCATCTCGATGTCTGGAAGTCCACAACCATGCGGTTTTCGAGGCACTTTTTGCTCCACACTACTTCCTATGTCGAACCAGCTAGCGGCAGTAATTGTTCCAAACGGATACGATTTAGGGATCTTCAAGAAAAGAGCCTACTTATTCTTAAAAGGCTAATGATAATCAACTACTTCTAGCGTTAACCGAGACCTACGACTTGACATGCTCATCCGAGGCACGGGAGTGGAAAGAGACCACCTACCAGACTCCGAGACAGAAATTTTGGACTTTCGAGGAAAACCTCGAAAATATTTTAATAACACTTTTGTCCGACCCGGGGATCGAACCCCGGACCTCACGCTATATTCTAACCCCTAGATCACGAAGCGTAATTATGTTAATATTAAAGTAAAAATATCTGTCAGACGAATTAAAGTTACAGTTTTTATGTAAATTAAAGAATCATAGACAGTGGTCTTAGGAACAAACTTTTTTTTAATTAATAATAAGCTGAATATTTTGTGAACAATTTCGTTTTGCCGAGATGCCCATCTTTTCTATCTTTGAAATATCTCGAATCAGGTAACTAATAAAGATAGATAAAAAAGAAAACTTAAGAGTGTCGGATTAATATAAGTTTCCACTTTACGTGTACAAAGTAACCATTGAATTATAATGATAATTAACAAGCTGTTGTGAGAAAATTAGGTTGTTTTTAAATTGATTAATATCAATTTAAAAATCACATAATTCCGAATCTTTAGAGTGGAGCACTCGTCAGAAAAACCATCGAATGTGTAAAACAAAAGTTTACTGTTTTTCATAAAATATTCAAGAGATTAAAGTAAAAATAATTATTGTTTTTAATCAATATTTTTCCTTCATTGAATTAAAATGTTCGAATTCTCCTAAATTTATTAGTTACCCGTTTCGAGATTTCGCGATAACATTATATTTAACATATTTTACACTTTTAATCATCGGCACTTGGTGAAACTTCATTTGTAATTTTGTTAATAATCGTGTACTGTTTCAAACACAAATCACTTTAAATTTAATTAATATCACAAACCGGTTTCACCTTTTACGGCATCTTCAGGGCTACGAGTACTAATTAGTTAAGACATGTACGTTAACGCTATATTTATAAAAGTCTCGTAGACCTGAAGATGCCGTAAAAGGCGAAACCGGTTGGCGATATTAAGTAATTTAAAGTGATTTGTTAAACAGTACAAGTGTATTAACAAAATTACAAAAAAATCATATTTAATCTATCTGTCTGGAAAAATGCTGTAGGGAATTTGTCGGACATTTTTAGTACATATTAACATTAAAATTATTTTTTAATTATTATTATTATTAAACAATAAGCAATAACGAACTATATATATAGTGATTCTTGTCTCGAACAAAAATGCTTAAATATGGCGGCATTCTGATATTAGACAAGCTTATTAGTGCTGTATTTTTGTGGAACAGTTTTCGAATTACTTATTAGAAAATCTTGAAAATGTCATACACTAAGTATGTGTCCATAAAAAAATAAAACTCATGTATTTGGCATATTCCGATCTTATTTATTTAAAAGCCGGCCAAGTGCGACTCAGTCTCACGCACGAGGGGTTCCGTACCATCTTCTATGAAAAAGGGCCAAAATCATATTTTTTGTACGGGACCTCTTAAATATTTATTTTATTTTAATTTAACTGTTTGTTTTTAAAGTGATTACATAACTAAATATTCGGTGAATATTTCAAACGTCTACCAGTGGCTTTTACCGAGATCGAGGAAAAAAATTGCAAAAAATCATGTTTGTTTTACGGGAGCCCCCTTAAATATTTATTTTATTCTGTTAGCAGTATTTGTTGTCATAGCGGCGGCAATAAAAATTTGAATTTTTAACTATCACGGTTCATGAGATACAGCCTGGTGACAGACGAATAGAGAGATAGACAGACGGACGGCCAAATTTTAACCTTTGGATACGGAACCTTAAAAACTTATGCATGTGGCTTTGCCATCTCGCAACTTGGATAGCAGCGAATTAAAATCTTTGGTGTTTACAGGCGATGGTTTCTTTTCATCAGAAGAGCCATCTGCGTTTATCCATCTTATAATATAAAAAAAAAAATGCATTGAAATTAAGTACGTATCCATCAAGAAAGAGACTTAGAGTTATGCATATTCCTGTCATGTTTATTTAAAACAAAAACGTAACACTTTTTAAAAAGAAAATAAAAGATTGGCAGACTTTCCGAAAAGAAGCCACTCACAAAATTTCAAGTGTTTATTGATCATTTAGCAGAAACGATTCTATCTCGCGGATTATAATGTCATGGAATATGGCTTGGTAACGAATTTTATATGAACACCTGTCATAACAAGTTAAAGTAAATATAACATTATATCTTGTATTTACTCTAAAATAATACTGTGTTTATTTTGTTCATGTATTTAGCGAATTCATTTTAACAACAGGAGCTTTGAAATAACAGTTACTTTACATACAACATCCTCAATTAACAATTAGTTAATAAAATAACTCGAGGCTTTGCTTATTAATAAACAAAAGGGTTTCAAATATTTGTTATAGCTTTAGAGATTGAGTGTGTTTAACACAAAAATTTTGTATTCTGTTAAACCATTTCTATGTTGATTTAATATTAAGGCGAGATATTTTGACTTTAATTTAAGAAATGGGCGACGCGGTATGTTTTGAAACTGCTGGGAAACGTGTTAATTTTCGGAATTATCCAAAAATTATTACGTTAATATAGGACTTAGCTGAAGAAAAAAATTAAGTACGTTCTTTTTTGTATTTCAAACTAAATGTCACCATATTAATTCATGTGAAAGATTAGAAATATTATTAACAAATTAATTGTTTTAGAGATTTGTTAAGCCTGTTTTCGGAATTTTATATGATCGAGTAAAGTACATTCTATCATGTAATAAGTTAGCACATTCCTTAGATAATATCTTCAGGTATATCGTGTAGTTTTTGTAAAATTGTTATTTAATAATCAATACAAAAAAACATGATTTAGCAAACCAGTTTTTCCCCATTTGTCCCGATGCCTCGTCTTAAACGCAACAATACGGATTCCTCTGTTTAAATATTATTTAGATAGCAATAAGCAGATGGCGTTCCGAATGGAACGAGTCAACCACCGCTATCGCACCATTAACATCCTTGATGTTAAATATAGACACCAAGGATGTTAATGGTGCGTTGCAATCCGTGTGGCTAGTTGTTAATGCCACTTGCATAATTCCGCCTGCTATTCCAAACCGAAACATGAAAACGGCAAGTAATGACGCCATTTTAACAATTTTTAACAAAAAAAGATTTTCAATTCGGTTATACGTTTTTCATCTTTACCTCAGAACTCGTTTATTTATGAATTTGTTTGATTTTTTTATTTGATTTTTTTTTGTTTACTCCACGCATGGTTCCATATTAATAAATGTTAAAGAATTTTAATTAAAGTAAAAAACAGGTATACGTTATACTTTGAATAAAAGATATACAATACAACTCAATTCAAAATTTGGCGAAGATCGAAATTTCAACAACTCTAAACTTATTTATTTTGCGTAAATCAGGGTTACGTTGATGTTTTTTCTTAGCACCTAACCTTAAGCCTGCTGTGCCAAATAAATGACGTGCAAAATCTTCTTCACATCATCCATGCTTTCTTGCTATTATTTTCTACTATTTACTATTAATATTATAAATATTTCATACTATTAATTTATACTATTTACTGTTAATATTATAAATAGTTATACTATTTACTATTAATATTATAAATGCGAAATTAACTCTATCTGTCTGTCTCTTCTTCACGCCCGAACCAATAAACCGATTTTAATGAAATTTGATACAAAGAAAATTTGAGACCCGAGAAAGGACATAGGATAGTTTTTATTCCGCAAATCCCACGGAATAGGGAACTATGTGAGTTTTATTTTAACCATTTTTCCACGCGGACAAAGTCGCGGGCATATCTAGTATACATCCTTCTACGAAATTACAGATTAAATTTTAAGGCTTTTAGAATATTTAAATAAATTAAAAAACATTATTAAGTTTGAAAAAAACATATAAGACCACTCTTCTCTTAATAAGCCTATATATCTTTCTAAATAAATTACAAATTGCGTTTTAATACTTAGAAAATAAAATAAAATAAAGTTAAAATTAAATTAAAATGAATGTGTCAAAATAGAATCAAAAGAAATTACCACCAATACACCACCTGCCAGACTCCGAGCTGCTACTTAGATTTTTGAAAACTCAATAAAATTTTTTGCCCGACAAAGGAGTTGAACCCGGGACCTTATGATCTAAGCCAAATAGACTAACCCCTAGACCGCTTTTACTAATAAATAAATTGGTAAGGTTAGTATCGCGTCACGCGTAATATAGGGTTCCTAAGTAACCCATTGTTATACTATGAACACCGACCACACAGCCTATAGACGGCTAATGTTTGATTTTCCGTATTGAATGCATTCTGGGAACTAGCTGAGGTAAGACGAAGCGGGGTTGCAACGCCGTAATTGGCTAACTCAAGGCCACAGTGACAGATAGTAATGTACAGAGCATCTGATTGGTCAACACTGATTACCCAATCACTACTCATTGGCGCGTGGACATTTACATCGGAACTATAAGTCAGATGTGTTGACACAAGTCATTTGCCTATTATTAGGTGTCTATGGGCTGTGTGGTCGGTGACTATGAATATACGACCCATTTAACGTCAATGATGATTTCTGCACCATATGTTCAAACGCCTATTAAAACTTTTTCAAGTACATTTTATAAGTTGGTCGACTATTATTCAAAAATTTGCATAGTCTTCTAATCCGTGATAGTTTTCCTTTTAATTTCATTATATTTACTACTACTGTGATTTTTTTCCATTCCCAAAACCAACCATTTAGCTGGCAGATGGATATCACAATGCGGTGCCGATTTCTACGGACACTTTTACAAAAAGTAGCACTTTAAAGCTTAGTATTTTACAAAGGAGTCCTTTAATAAAAAAATTGTTTTTAAAAACCTATCCAACAATACCCCACACTATGGGGTACTCGAGAAAAAATAACATTCCCACTTTATATGTAGAGACTAGCGACCTGCCCGCGGTTTCACCCGCGTAGCTTTTGTTCCCGTGGTAATATCGGAAAGGTTTATATACTAAAACCTTCCTCAAGAATCAATCTATTAAAAAACCGCATCAAAATCCGTTGCATAGTTTTAAAGATTTAAGCATACATAGGGACATAGGGACAGATAGAGAAAGCGACTTTGTTTTATACTATGTAGTGAAGCTATCCTAAAAACTTATTTTTCAAGATTTTATGTTACTACTTTATTACCTTGATTAATTACATTCATGCTAAATTACAAATTTCTTGTACTAAGGTACTCTGAGTTAGATTGCGAACGGACGGACGGACATTGCGAAACCCATTAGGTTTCTGGCTTAGTTTGGAACCCTAAAAACTCACAAAATAAAAACATTTTTGTAAAACAAACGCTTATTTTGAATCATCGTTATATAAACATTCCTTAACATTAGAGAACAAATTCACGTCCTCGTTTCGCAGCCATTTCCTTTAATTCTAATAGAAAGAAATAAAATTAGAATGAGAGAGGGAGCGAGATTCGTGAATTACTCTGATCTGAGATGTTATTGAGATTGGCTCGTAATGAAAGTGCTTATAATTTGCTTATTTTCGTTAAGGAAATTTAAGAAAATTCTTTGTTTTTTTCCTAGAACAATAAGGAAAATTTTTCATATCATATGATAGATAGCAAACTAGCCGACGTCTTGATCAAACCATCCCCGTGTTGGTCCGTTCTACCAGGCAGGTCATAAAAGGCGACCGATTGGCTATGCGAGTCACTACCATCGTAGCTACTAGGTGCTAGAGTTCTGCATTGTCTCGACCGAGTATGGTACCACCGCGCCGCCTTACCTTTTTCTGCCGCAATAGCGTCAGTGCTTCTCACCGTCATATTCTAGTTTGAAGGGTAAAGTAGCTGGTAAACTTATGCATGTTGCATTAGACCTCACCACAATTTAGTTACGCTAAATTGTTATGTCAAAAGAGGGCTGATTCTATACTTATTAAAGACATAATTTGTATATTTTATGAAATGCTTCAAATTATTCATTATTAAATGTATTTTAAATTAATATTACCTTTAGCCCAAATTTAGTCTAAGTAAGTGTTTGATTAAGGTAATAATTAAGTTCATTATCAACTAGAATCAAACGTTATATTATGTACGAATATCTCTAGAATATAATATACGTATATAAAATAATACATATATAAAATAATACGAATATAAAATACGAATGTCTCTAGAATATAATATACGTATATATTATATTCTAGAGACATTCGTGCTTGTGAAATTAAGATCTGGAGTGTGATAATATACAACAAAGTGTAATCAGTTTTATATTTCGTATTTAATATAAATATGTATTTTATTAGTTGCTATTTAATTAAATAAATTCTATGCCTTTGACTAACCGGAGTTACATTTTCGCATATTTAAGCTATGTGAAACTAACTTGAGCTAATAACTGTTAATACCCTGAAAATACTTGCGTGTGCAAAACCGGCTTGAAATCAATTATAATTGCATTATTGGGAAACAGTACAAGTGTCTTGAATACAGGCCATTTTAATTTTGTACAACCCTTGCGTGTCTTTTGGAGTGACGAATATTAGATAAACTAGAATATTTTTTTACGATTTTTAAATCAATAAAATAGAATATGGAGGCTAGGAACAATCATTTAAAAATAATTGAGACCAAAATTTTGATTGAACTCTATCATCATATTTAAGTGTTACCATTTTATAAAACTTGAATTACATTTTCATTAAAACAGTAATATTTTTATATGTCATAATTTTCATTATAAGTATCAAATAAAAATTCTCCCTGTTTTTTTATAATTTATAATTTATTTTATTTTATTTTTTGTTCTTTTAAGTACCTATAAAGTGTTTTTGCAAAATGTTAGCTCAGAATTCTGTCAATCTAACTTAGATTTCTGAGATTAGCAGTTGTACTGAAGACACCCAATGACAAGATAAATACCTAAACACAGACTACTAAAGAGAGAACTGTGTTTACGTTAACCTTACCTAAATTCCAACTTTATTTAGCTACTAATCCCGAAGTTAAAAAAATATTTATTAAATGCGGATAAGTTAAGGAGTTGATATAGAATCTTAAGCAATATATTAAACTTTAAGGTAATACTAAATTAAAAAGAAACTAAAAAAAACGATGTATGAAGTCTTGCCCGTGTTCTTTGGAATTAAAACGGAGTTTCAATAAGTTCCAACTATGGACAGTGTAGAATATAATATGTTACTTCAACTGGAAACTTATATTTAAACATTTTAACACAGTAATGTCGCAAAGTAGCCGGTAATATAAAGATAACTTTATAAAAGCAATCGGTAACTTTTTATTACGAGCAAATTTCACTCTGATATATGTAATAGAACTGACGTGGGTACTGGGTACTCTGTTTTATATCCTGACATGCGTAAACATGTCTTGTGCGATAACATGAACAAATGCCGACCGTCAATTTTTCATCGAAATTGATGACGACGTCATGGAAAGGCAGGTTTCGCCACTCAATCAAATTTCACGCACGTGTACACACTTGCGCGAGTTTTCACATATTGCTCGCCTCAATGCGAAGCACATGATAGTGCTTTAGTTTCACCATAACAAAATCATGCAAATCTGAAATAAAATTAATGTCTATAATATTAATATTGCACTTGTAGAATAATAAAAATACGCGTATGTTAGGAGAAAAACACTCGTTTTAACGCCTTTGATATTTTAGAGACAATTATTTTATATAGTTTCAAAAAATGTAAAGTTATTGAGTTAAAAAAAAAGATTGAAAAAAAATAATTCTAAGTCTGTGCGGATGTCTGTATGTGCGGAACTGCAAAGACTTATATGTACTAACATCCTAGACAAGGTATGCGCCACGTCACCTGTATTCCTCCAAAGTGCAAAATGAAATGCGTAACTTTTGGTCGCGAATATAATACGCTGTAGCGCTGCTTCATTTCAACTTTGGTTGGGCGATTTAATATTTTTTCAGCGCTGTAGCGAGTGCTTTTTTATATCATAAGATAGCAAACAAGCAGATGGGTCTCCTAATGGAAAGTGTCAACCATCGCCTATAAACACCAAAGGTGTTAATGGTGCGTTGCTATCTTGTGGCAAGGTCTAATGCCACATGTATAAGTTTAGCGACAGCGGCTACCTTACCTTCTGAACCGGAACACGACAGTGACATGTACTGACGCTATTGCAGCGGAAATAGGTATGGCGGTGGTACCAGACCCGGGCGAGACAATGCAGAACCCTACTACACAGTAGTCACGATGGTAGTGACTCGTATAGCCAATGGGTCGCCTCTTACGACCTGCCTGGTAGAACGGCAGTCGGCCTATTCTTTAAAGGAGCCAGGACCAACGCGACACCAACGAAGTGGAACACGACTCTAGCACGAAGTACATTAAACTCTCGTGGATTTTTCACGATTACACCCGCAGAAATGCAGGATTACAGAACACAGTTTTCTATTAAAATGGCGGGACATTCTGTGTTGTATAATTATAATTAAAACTGTTACTATATTATAATAAAAATAACTGTTACTCGTGAAATCGTTATTTCCATTTGCTCAGTCGGGTATAAAAGCCTATGTCACTCTTGGATAGTTTATCTTTTTAATGGTAAAAGATTTTTTTGAAAGAAAGAAGAAAGAAATTATTTATTTGCCAGAATATGGGAGTTACAAGTTATTAAAATTTGATTAAGTTACCGACATATTCTACCATGATATGGTGTGCAAATATTTTAAAATTATAATTATTTATTAAGAAATGAAAAATGCTGTGAGTCAATTTTTTTTACAATTACTGCCGGACCGGAACGCGGCCACAAACTGAGAAGATGCGGCTGAAGAAACTCAGCGGGCTTGTGTTTTTTTTTCAATTATAGTTAGATAATACAAATTAAAAACATCATTTCACATCACAACACTTATTTCTATAATTTACAAACTTCATTTTTGTTTACTTAAAATGTTGAAATTTTACAAAGTTTACAGAAGAAATATAATACATAGATAATTTGTAATAATATGGGTGTTACAAGTTGTACAATTTAATGTATATTTATCAATATGTTCTATATGTGTTCTATACGTCATATACGGCGCATAAATTACATTTTTTAATAAACAATTTTATAAAACTACATACTTGTAATTTAAAAAGTTTAATTTTTATTTCATATTAGTTTAAATTTATTAATTACAACGTTTTTTATAATTATACAATAAAAGAGTTATTAGATTAATATTTCATTTTATCAGCAAAAAAAAAAATATTTAAAATGTTCAGTAGTTTTGAATTTATTTGTTACAAGCATACAAAAATAGAAATATTTTTTTACGACTGTACACCCGTAACTTCAAAAACAATATCCTGCACACGTTCTTCTATACATATATTAATCCTCCTATCCTCCATCCGTAATTTGCATCTCCATCGCTAATTACGCGAATGTGTGTTGTCAAACATATATGAGATTTCATTGTTTGATCTGTGGTCGAAATTCTACCAAAAGGCGATTGTTAGTTCTTCTAGAAGGACCCGTACCAATACAGGGAAAATAACACAGTATGAGGAGGAATATTATAGTAATATTTAAATGAAAATTCTTCGCGTAGCACATCTACGTTTTGTAGACATTCTACGAGAGCTACGTTATTGAGCTTTGTTGAAATGTTTGAATATTACAATATTGCATACAAGTGACTGAGTTTTCGGTTAAATGAACGCTACACTTCGATCGCAAATTATTACTAGATTACGTATCACTAACTTAATTGCGATACAAGATTTTAAATAAAAATGTATATCCTTAATATTTATCAATTACGTGTCGTTTTGTCCGCTATGGATTCCTAAAGTACTGAAACGATATCAATTAAATTTTGTAGATATCTACTATGTGGTCCAACTTCAATTATAGGATAGTTTTATCTTAATTTTGTACATTTACTGTCGGTTTCATATTATAAACGAATTATTTTTTATAAGTACATAAGTGAAAAAATAAAGGATGGCGTTTCCTATTCCTGTTGTAGTAGCGTCAATGCTAGTTACCGTCGTGTTTCAATTTAAATGGTAAGGTTGGTGTTACATTTTGCAAGAAGCGTTACCATATATACGGATAATAACATACCATAAGCATCTTTGGTGACAATTGGATGTCTCTTTTCATCAGGAGAGAGATCAGGTTTTTTTCTGTTCTTGATTTATAAAAAAATATATATTAAAATCATACTCTTTTCGGTATATGTCCGGGTCGTCTTTGAAGAATAGACCAATTACCATTCTGCAAGGCAGTTTGTAAAAAATAAACAATTTACCATACTTGTCACTACTATTGCGACCACTAGATGGTAAATCTCCGCAAGATCGCACCACATAACCTATTCCTGAAACAAAAGCGTCAAGATCTGTCACTGTCATATTCCAGTTTGGATAGTATGGTAGCTGGTAAATTTATGCGTGAGGCATTACCTTGTCACGACACGGTTAGCAACGCGTCATTAAAGCATTTATATAGGCAACAGATATCTCTTTCCATCAGGTGAGCTTCCTCCTTGCGTGCTATCTTATAATTTAAAAATATGTATTTTAACACACAAACATATATGTGATTTATATTTATCATACCATATTGCTTATGTGTAATCTATTCATTATGTGTTAATCAAGGCACACACTAGAGAGAATTTGAAGTCGAATATATCAGTGCAGTTCCAGTCTATCTCGCCAGTTGCGTCTTATTACGTCTGCAATCTCCACAAATGTATATTGCAGTGCATTGCAGATATATGAAAATTTACTTGATTCGTAGCAATTCTCGTAGCATTGCTCGTAGCTTCTCTACAATATCGTATTAATTGTACGAAAGTTGTTAATATTTAGTTCCACATATTACGGATGATTTTCTATTTATGTAAATCGATACAAGAAATGTAAGGAACTCAGAGAGAGGGGGAAGGGATAAAACATTCATATTCTAGTGATTAACTTATTCGACTCAAGAGAGTTCGAATCAAGAGGTCCCAGATGCGAGCCATGGGTCGGGAAAAGTGTTGGACTGTTTTCTAGATTTCATTTATTTATTTAAATTTTGCACGCATACATTTTCACAGGTAGATTTAACGCCCAAGAGCATTCTCGGTCAATCAAACTCAAAAGAAAACAGAGAAGGCGCAAGGGGTGCACGTAGAAAGATAAAAACCAATAAACTCGCTTAATTAAGTACATTAAATACACAAATGATCTTATATGAACTTTTACAAGAAAATTCTATGTATGTACGCATTTTTGAACCGTTTATATATTTTTAAAAACAAATGATCTTAAAACAAAACTCGTATAAAAACATTATTAAAACTTGTCTATACATACAAATAAATAAAATTGGAGTGTCTGTTTGTAATATTAAAATAACCGCTTTTTACTAAATGCATATGGATGTATACACGGTATATATACCAAAATAATATTTTTTACAATAGTTGTCTGTCTGTCTGTCTGTTTGTTCCGGCTAATCTCTGAAACGGCTGGACCGATTTTGATGAGACTTTCACCGGCAGATAGTTGATGTGAGAGTGAGTAACGTAGGCTACTTTTTTTCGAAATTTTTCCACGCGGACGGTGTCGCGGGCTCAGCTAGTATTTCATATAAAAAAAAGTATCTTCACGCCCATATCCCCGAAGGGGTAGGCAGAGGTACAACAAGTACACCCACGATTAGCCGAAGATACTGGGTCCCACAAATGTGATAGGTGGCAAGCCTATCGCCAACCGGGTACTTTCCAATCCCGGGCAACTTTATGTTTCTCAGAAAACTGAAAAAACACTTTTTTTTAATGTGCCCGACCCGGGAATCGAACCCGGGACCTTGTGTGGTCAACGCTAACACTGGACCACTAGACCACAGAGGTCAATTCATAATTCATTAGATATTTCACGAAAATCCAATATATCAGTAGAAGTTTAGTCTGTTGGTTGGCTTGTTATTACACCTCGTGCCTTGAATGAGCTATAAAGCTGTTAGTACCATTTATCACTAAAAATAGGCGATAATAGGTCGCTATAAAACTGCGGCAATGAGGATCACCAATCATTGAGCTAATCGACAAACCGGTAAATCGTGGCAAAACAGAAACTCTATAGATTTTTGAGTCACTCTGCCAAAGGAACCAGTGTGGTGATATAGTTCGGAATCCCAATCAAAGAACTGGTAAACGAGGTAAACCGTCAAGTGTCCCGAGTGTTGATCTAGGCTTCTTTGAAGATAGACCAACTACCATCCTACTAGGCAGGTCATAAAAAGCGATCGATTCGCTATATGTGTGACTAACATCGTAACTAATATGATGTGGTAGAAATCCGGAAAGTCTCGCCCGGGTATTTTTACCACCGCCTAGCCACAGAATACTTATAGTCTAGTGGAGAAGTGGGTTTTCTGCGAAAAATCTTAAAAATGTGGCGACTGATGCATTGGATTCAGAATTTAACTCTGCGAAAAGGGTAATTTTTAATTTTTCCGCCATTTTTTGCTAAATTATTTTTTTGGCGGGGCTATATTTCTTCAAGTGTCTAGATGACACTATAATTTATTCAGATTTTTAAATTAATATTGAATGTTATAAAAAAATTATGTGTTGCATACTTTGCTTGGCGGGTCGCCTAGGCACCGAAACGGCCGCGCGGAGCCAACTTTCGACGTTTAATTAAAATTATAAATAATGGAGCTACAACTCCGGGAGTCGAGATTTCTTTTACTAAAATTTTCTCCTTTTTAGGGTCTTTTTTCAAATTTCAGATATCTTTAATATTTTTCAAATTGTAGCTAAAAAACGGAGACTTCCTTTTTGTCACTTCATTTTTTGTTTATAACAAATGAAATTTTTAATAGCGGAAAAATTAAAAATTACCCATTTCGCAGAATTAAATTCTGAATCCAATGCATCAATCGCCATATTTTTAAGATTGGACCGGTGATTTTTCGCAGAAAACTCACTTCTCGACTAGACTATTAGAGACTATCAGAAGTCAATGTTATATACAAGTAATATTCGAGCATAGCACACATATACACCTCTCACGGACGCGATATCTCGGACTGGTGCGGAACAAACTGTCCCGAATCAAATATCACATATATGTAGATTGACTACTACTACTCCAGTGTACTGTGGTCTAGCGCCTTACGTGTTGCTGCCGCAATAGCGTCAATGCTTATCATTGTCGAGTTCCGGTTTAGAGGGTAAAGTAGCCGGTAGATTTATGTACGTGGCATTACCATCCCAGCACACGTATATCAACCCATCATTAAATTTTTGGTGTCTATAGGCGATAGACTCTCTTTCCATCAGGAGAACCATCTGTTTGTTTGCTACCTTATGATATAAAAATAAAACCTTATTTACGTCGTTGTGTTAAGTTAATTACAAATACACAAACAATAAACTACTATCTCTAATCCTATAACAAGAACATACTGTTTGATTAATGCTATAATTATGTTAATTATGCCAAGCGTTGTCGTATATCATGAAAGCCTAAACGTCTTAACCTAATTGCTTGGATAACTCGAGTAAGACTAAGGTCAGAAAGATAAAGCTTATTTATATTAATAACTTAAATACGATTCAAAGAATGTTAGGTGGACGAATCAAATTTAATAGCATTTATTCGACATTTTCCGTGTTGGTTCCGGGCTCTTTTGAAGAATAAGCCAACTGCCGTTCTGCCAGGCAGGTCGTAAAGGCGACCGATTGGCTATACGAGCCACTAACATCGTGGCTACTAGGTGGTAGATTTCTGCATTGTCTCGCCCGGGTCTGGTACCACCGCTTTACCTATTCCTGTCGCAATAGCGTCAGTGCTTGTCACTGTCGTGTTCCGGTTTGGAGGGCAAGGTAGCCGGTAAACTTATACATGTGGCATTAGACCTCGCCACAAGACAGCAACGCACCATTAACACCTTTGGTGTCTATATGCGATGGTTGACTCTTTCTATTAGGAGACCCATCTGCTTGATTGCTATCTTATATTTTCTTTTAACTTTTTTCTTTTGCTTACAAGGCGTGCAATCTTGCATTGAAGAAACAACACGTGATAGTTATAGCATCAAATGTGACCGAAGGCTACATGTGTTTGAATTATGTCTCCATTTTACATGTAACTGCTGGGAATTCTTGGGTGCATTCTATGAATTAATTGTTGCTTTAATGACGGGTCACATTCCAACTATTAACATATTTAAGGAATGACTAGAATATATTACGTGCGTCTTTTGGTATTCATTTTTACTTACCTAGCTTTCAAGATTGCCTCGTGGTCTAGGGGTAGCCTAAATGAGTATTTTAGCGCTGATCCCGTGCTAGGAAAACTTATTTTTTAAGGCAGGATGTCTAGCATTTAGGCAAGATGGTCATTGGTTTAAATGCAGTAGTGTATTTTTTTTCAAGTTAGTGTTCGTTTAGTTTTATAATATACTAGTTGTGCCCGCGATTTCGTTAACGTGGATTTTTTAAAGTAACCTTAGTTACTACTTATTATCGTGGTTTTAAAGATAGTCCCGGAATTTAATAAGTATACCTAGTTCCCGTTCCCGTATGATTTCCAGGATAAAAACTATCCTATGTCCTCTATTGGGTCTCAAACTATATTCGTAACGAATTCCATCTAAATCGTTTCAATGGTTTAGGCGTGAAGAAGAAACAGAGAGACAGACAGACAGAGTTACTTTCACATTTATTAATATGGATTACGTTTAATTTTCTTTTAATCCTTACTATTTTTATTTTTTAATTGCTAGTTATTTTTCTACAAGTTTAAACTCTTTTTATATAAAGTAACAAAAGTTAAAATTACTAGAAATATTTTTCCCCGTATTAGTTCTGGGCTCCTTTGTAGAATAAGACCAACTGCCGTTCTGCCAGGCAGGTCGTAAAAGACGACCGACTGAGTATTTAAGTCATTACCATCGTGACTACTAGGTGGTAGAGTTAGTATACACGGTACATATACCAAAATAACATTTTTTACAATTTTTGTCTGCCTGTCTATTTATTCCTGCTAATCTCTGGAACGGCTAGACCGATTTTGACGAGACTTTCATTGGCAGATAGCTGATGTGACAGGGAGTAATTTAGGCTACTTTTTTCGAAAATTTTCCATGCGGACGAAGTCGCGATCGTAGCTAGTGTTATCATATAATGCAGTTCATTTATAATTTATCCGTATATCAACATAATATAAAGACGCTATAATATAGAGATTAAACATAAAAAATATATACTTTTAAAAAGTGGTCGTTTACAATAACTCAATTAGACTTTAGATCAATCAATATCATTTTTGTGTTATAACACTCACCCCGTGCTTTGGAAAACTTGAACAACTTTAAACAACAAAGAAAAATATCGACACGCACAAATTGAACCTGCGACCCTTTTCCTAAAGCCTGGATGCTCTACCACTGAGTTAGTGTCGACAGGCTCCGTATTGGTTCCGGGCTTCTTTTAAGAATAGAACAACTGCCGTTCTGCCAGGCAGGTCGTAAAAGGCGACTGATTGGCTATGCGAGTCACTAACATCGTGGCTACTAAGTGGTAGAGTTCTGCATTGTCTCGCCCGGGTCAGGTACCACCGCCTTACCTATTCTTGCTGCAATTGCGTCAGTACTTGTACTGTCGTGTTCCGGTTTGGAGGGTAAGGTAGCCGGTAAACTTATGCATGTGGCATTAGACCTCGCCACAAGATAGCAACGCACCATTAACATCTTGTCAATAGGCGATGGTTGACTCTTTCTATCAGGAGACCCATCTGCTTTTTTGCTATCTTATGATATAAAAAATAAATAAAAAAAAGGCTCGACTTGTCGAAATTCTTCTTTACTATATGATCAATTTCGTCGATTGTACTGATTGCTAGATATACAAACTCATAACTCAAAAGTCAATATTATTCTTTTTATGAGCAGCGTTTTTCGTCTATGAAAGCTATTGTAACGGCGCCCGGCGACTATTCAGCCGGACGTGTTACTTAGGGGACGATATCCCTTTTATTATTCAGGGAATCTTTCTTTACACTCGCTTGGCAGCTCGAGGTACTAATGAGAAGCAGGATTTTCCAGGATTCTCTAATAAATAGACTTTCGTAATGTATCTTCTTTTATTTTCGTGGGACGTCTATCCCTTGTCACATTATAAACTAGACTCACATTCTATTGTATAACTTTTTCTAAACAATTCCGTTCTACATTCGAAAACAGACAAAGCTGCCAGTTTTTACGTAACACCATAAAGGTGTTACACTATCATCCGAGCTATCATCCGAGGAACGGGAATATCACATACTCACGACCAGAATCCGAACTATTACTGAGAAGAGAAAATCCTTAATAAGTGTTATTACACTGCGAATCGACATCATTCGAAATATATTCCCCGTATTGTTCCGGGCTCCGAAGATAAATTCGTCGGTCAGTTATAAATAGTAGGTATAGCAAAATAAATTACTAAGTAACAATAAGATTATAATAATGTAAAAGGAAAAGACTAAATTTTTTTTTTCATTTTTATGAATACTGAAAATCGACATTTACTTTCATCCTACTGCTCTGAGCTCTGAGTCATCCTACTGCTCTGAGCACTGATTCGTCAGCGAACTATAAATAAAATGAGCAAAATAAATTGCTTACTAAAATAAAATGTAATAAAATACTTAGTAAAATAAATAATACAGTAAAAGAATAAAAAAATAAGAAAAATATTTCTTGAGTTTTTATAAATTCTGGAAATTGACGTATATCTATGAGTTAATAAATACTGAAATCGACGTATATCTATAACCTCATAAATACTGAAAATTGATGTATTTCTATGATTTAATAAACACTGAAAATTTACGTACCTCTATGATTTAATAAATAATGAAAATTGACGTATTTCGATGATTTATAATAATAAATACTGAAAATTGACGTATCTCTATGATTTAATAAATACTGAAAATTGACGTATATCTATGATTTAGTAAATAATGAAAATCGACGTATATCTATGATTTAGTAAATACTAAAAATCCGCGTATATCTATGATTTAGTAAATACTGAAATTCGACGTATATATATGATTTAGTAAAAACTAAAAATCCGCGTATATCTATGATTTAGTAAATACTGAAATCGACATAATTGCTAGAGGTTTAATAAAAACCAAAAATTGACTTATTTCTATGGTTTTATTAATACCGAAAATCGACGAAATTTTTTGAAGTTATATAATTTTTGAAAATTGACCTCATTATTTGAGGTTTTATAAATACTGAAAATTGACGTCCATCTGCAAACAATCCTTGTATTTTTTGAACACTGAATATCGACGATATATGTATATTAGCAAATTGTCAAATCGTCAGATTTAGTGAACAAAATTGATTCGTTGCCCTTAAGATGTGCTATAACCCGAAACCGGTTGGTACCGGTTGGATGTGTTTTAACGAAAAACAGTGCAAGTGCTTTTAAAATATAAATTCAAGATCCTCGTATTGTTCTTAGCTGTTATTAAATTGGTCAGTTAACAGAGAGTAGACATATGTGAAAAATCATAAAGCTGATACATACCAGGTTCTCGCAACTGGCGCGTGACAGACATAGATGTATCTCTGGACAGCCAGCGCCAACGTAAGCCAGATGCTAGCAGTATGGAACATGGCTGGTATGACCTGAAAATAACAAATTCATTTTAGGATTTATATTAACCTCTTTATTTAATTTTGTTTAACTGTGCTAGATGGAGATTGTTTTTCGTGTATATATACTACTAATCCTACTAGTCTTTTTTTAGGGTTCCGATGTAAACTAGGAACCCTTATAGTTTCGCTATGTCCGTCCGTCTGTCCGCACGATAACTCAGAGACCCTTATTACTAGAAAGTAGGCATGACATGTTTCACGCATCACTGGTTATATTATTGAAGTGAAAACTTCTTTAGGCGCGTTGAGCGTTTTGGTAGAGGGTAAAATCCTCGGTTCGCGTCACCGACATGCTAATGATAATAGTATATCTATAGCTATGTTTTGCATATAGTTTTAATTACTCTCAACTTAATAGTTCCGTCTTCACTTCTATCGGCAGTCCTACGACTGCTACTGTTTTTTTTTTCATTATAAAATCACGTGTCACACCAGTTATATGCATCGAAACCGTCCGTTATATTTAACGCGAGCGTGATTTAATTTGCCGACGACGGAAATAAAATACACCTGCCGTGACAATAATCCGCACTAACAAAATATAACGGTCATGATTTATCACTAGTGATATAACAGTGACAAAAAACAAATAACTTCACGACGTGATAGTAAAATAAAAGTAGTTACAACTCCCATCCGTATTGCGTTTTCCAATTTAGTTAGTGCTAATCTTACATCTCTTACGATTTGCCGAGCAGAATAGCAAATGGTCTATTATTTGAAGGAGGCCCGGACCAACATATGGGTTGTAGAACTCTACCACGTAGTAAAAGCAAAATAACTAGTAAATAGAATAATTTCACATGCTGGAAATACCACGGGCTAAAGCTAGTTAATATAATGCGGAGAATACTCTCTACGTGTCTACACTGCAGTGGTAACTACGTTTAAAATTTCACGGTAAGTTTAACTTGTGAACTGCATGCATAAGTTCCTAGCCTGTAGGGTTACTAGTAGTTATTTTTCTCAGTGAAGTCCCAGTGTGTCTTCATCAGATGTAAAACCTCTGGTCTGGATGGTAGGAGAGTAAACTTATGCATGTCGATGGTCCCTACGTATATAAGGACATGTTAAAAGTGTAAATTTTATATATATATATATATATATATATATATATATATATATGTGAGTGGTTACGCAAAAAGGGACCTGAAGGGATTGGAAACGGTTTTTTTTTTTGATAAATTCTGATTCTATGGTCCTTCATCTTTGTTTTGTTCTAATCAAAATAATTTTAGGTGCCGTAGTTTTTTTTTAATGATTTTTTATGTAAGCCGAGGCAGTTTTGAAAATATTACACCTTATACACAGCGCACACTAGTTTCTTTTTCTAGCGCGCACATAAAGACAAGTA